>JANBPO010007228.1:127433-166046 GCA_024336825.1 Amorphophallus titanum | reverse complement strand
TCGCTGCGTTTCACTCAATCAATGCCCTGTGTGGTCAGTACATCGCACTGGACCATGTCGTGGGCCGACTTGAAAGTATGGAGCTTAAGGGCCTGCTCTTCGTCGCTACTTTCGGTACCTTGTGGTTTGGGCCAGCAAAGCACCAAGTTCGACGGAGAGAGACCTTGGTTCTCTTACTCGTCGCAATAGTTCTCTCGCTGATCGTAGCTCGGCTCTTCGCTAATACATTGCCATTTCGAACCCGTCCTATGTTCACGCCTGGTATCGGGTATCGCCCGCCACTGTTTGAGACAGGTGCTTACTTCGAGAACTGGAGTTCGTTTCCATATATTCTACACTTTAAATACATAAAAAATATTTATCATTTATTTTATTTTTTATTATTATTTCACATATAAATACATATATAAAATTTCGAGTTACTACATCCTCCCTTATTTAAAAGAATTTAGTCCTCCACATTCACATCACGTAACAGTCATTTAAAAATTCAAATGGAGGGTTCAAAATGCTAACCTGAGATCAAATATGGATACTTCTTCTTGATTGACTCTTCTAATTTTCAAGTAGCCTCCTCGAATCCACACTTACTCTATTGGACTTTTAGCATCGGTTTACCCTATTCCTTAGCTGGTGTAATTTTCGATCTAAGATCCTGATCAGTCTTTCTTTATAAGACAAATCTTTCTGTAGCTTCAAATCATCGAATTTAATCACATGCAAAGGATCATACACATATTTTCTTAGCATGGATACATGAAATACATCATGGACATCAGTCAATTATGGAGGAAAAGTCAGCTTTTATGCCACTTCGCTGATTCTTTCCAAAATCTCAAAAGGGTGAATAAATCTTGGACTCGATTTTTCTTTGATACCGAACTTTTTGATTCCTCGTGTGGGTGAGATCTTCAAGAAGACATGCTCTCTCACTTGAAATCTGAGGTATCTTCTTCTATGGTTGGCATAACTCTTTTATCGTGATTGAGTAACTTTTAGCCTTTCTCGGATCAACTGGATATTATAAGTGGTATCTCAAATAATATTGGGACCCATCGATAGCTTCTCTCTTACTTCACTCTAGCATAGAGGTGATGAATAACTCCTACGATACAGTGCCTCAAAAGGTCCAATTTGAGTGCTAGACTGATAACTGTTGTTATATGCAAATTCAATCAATGGCAAGTACTCATTCCAACTTCCACCAAAACCTATCATACAAGCCCTCAACATGTCTTCGATAATCTAATTCATCCTCTCGATTTGTCCATATGTCTGAGGGTGAAAAGTTGAGCTAAAGTTCAGCCTAGTACCCTAAGATGTATGTAATCCTTTCTAGAAATGAGAGGTAAATCTCAGATCTCTATCTAAAACAATTGAAGTTAGAATTCCATGCATCCTAACAACCTCATGGATATATAGGGCAGCTAGAACATCCTCAAAAAAAAAGTGAATTTGAAAACTCTAAAGTTCATGCACAAAGATCATATGCTAGGACTACATCCTTGTCTTGTTGTAATTGTGGGAGATATGGTCATGAAATGGAATTCTATTTTCAAATGAAAAATGATGGAATCACTGCTCATGCTCATAGGAGAAATGTGAAGTCCACTGTATGCCATTTCTCTGAGAAATGTGGACATGAGATGCATGATTGCGCTTTAATGAAAATTGATGATTTGAATATATTAAGGAAATTAAATGCTCATGTTAACCATCCGGGAACCTAGAAGATTTCGGTACCCAAAACTGTTAAATGAGAACTTTGTTGTAGGGGTGCCTTGAGGCCAATGAAGGAATGCTGATAAATAAAAGTCTCTCAAGAAAAAGGTGAGAAAATTAAGTTTCTGTTTGAAGCTTTTGGTCTAGATGTCAGTGCTCTTATGATAGGTATTGTATTTGAAAATTTGAATAGTTTTTGGGTCTCCTTAGCTATGTAGAAAATGCATGATTGGCTAAAAAGATATGAATAAAATTAAGGAGTGTGTATGATGTCATTGGCTATTGATTATTTTTCAATCCGAATTGCTTGAGCACATTTTGACATTAACTGAGTGTCTGGTATATCAAATGGTGATCTGTAGAAAGGTAGATTATGTCTATATGGAACTCTCACCATGCGTGAGTTGATCTTTGGACCTAAGTACTCTGCATTGTACCAGAACTTATAGAAATAAAATGTTTGGTATGTGAATGAATTTTTCAGCTGAGCAGTATCAATCTGAAAATGTTGTCTGGTTTGGACCTCACTCCATTCTCATTTGTTAGCTAGCCTCGATTTCATATGGGATTGCATTGCATTTTTCTAATTATCACTACATGACATCATGGTATATCAAATGGTGACATGCGGAAGGGTAGGTCAAGCCTGTCTGAAAGTTATCACCATGTGTGAGAATGTGCCTCCGCCTGGTATCATGAGTCGTTTATTCATAGGCTACATATGGCATCAAAAATTTCACTGAATTGCTTAGAAACTCTTGCACATATTGAGGGGGGGTTGCTAGCTAAATGATTTGAACTTTTTTGTGGTTGCATGTTTTGTGTGCTAGTTAGGTGTTACATGAGTCATGTAAGAGAGAGAGAGAGAGAGAGAGAGAGAGAGAGAGAGAGAGAGAGAGATGGGCTCATGTTGGTGAAGAGGGGTGACTCCGGCGAGAGGGGCAACTCCAGCAGAGGATGACTCTGATTAGGACGTCGTAGGGAGAGAAAGAGAGAGAGATAATTCGTGAATTGACGTAAAAGAGTGGGCGAAAAAGGAGAAGAACATAATCGAATGGACACGATCCAACGAGACGTGGAAGGGCCACACCATTCAGATGGATCATCGATGGCAAACTTCTCCATCCTAGCAAATCACCACACATCCATGCATACCCTCAATCTCAATCAAGAATACAAATTCTTCTACCACAATCACAAGTGGTGGAGAATGTAACATCACAGTCACACGATCACAAGTGGTCTTTGTTCGCGGTTGGTGTGAAGGAATGGCCCGTCAGCTGGTGGGGGGTGCCTTCCCCTCTCCCAACAAAACTAAGATCCCCCGCACATCACCTTCACCTAATACACACCACACCATGCACCTTAAACAAAAAAAAACCATGTGCCATGAAGTAGCAACCGGCTCCATCTTCGTTTTCCACTCTCGCTCGATAATGCTGTTGGATAATCATATCACATATATATATATAAACAAACATATGCCTAAACAAGTACCTCATCGCGGAAGCGTGACGTTTACATGTACTGTCAAAAGCGGAAGTAGAAACACGTGCATATCTTCGTCGTCATGGTACATGGCCGACCATCAGAGTTAACCCTTACTTGTGAATCTTTGCGGAGTCGTAGAATCTGTTACTAGAGTCGACTCTAAAAGTTCACACTCTAAATCTAAGAATTATATCGTTTTCCACTCTCTAGAGACTCATACCGCCGTCGTCACAGAATTAAGATAACCCGTGGTTACCATCGTAAGTGTTATCGGTCATCGACGTATTATCCTCAACGTGTGCATGGCCTGCTCGTGGGCAGCACGTGCCGCATGCGCCCAGCCCTCGGTGACCCGATTTGGGCCCCCCAATGGGCCTCGGCCCATTTGCGCGAATAAGGGCAAGCAAGGGTGAGAAAGCAAACTCATCAACGCATCAAGCCTAAGTTAGATGCGCGGCGCCTCCGTCTTCACCTTGTCCGACAAGGCTTCCGACAAGCTGGCCGCCGCCCTCGCCACGCAGGAAAACGACGCGGACATGATCGGCGGCATCAATCTCGCCGACCAGTCGCCCGAGGTCAGCAACATCCTCCTCGACCTGACCCGCCGGCAGACCGCGAACCTGTCCCAGGGCCTCGCCCGCGAGCTGGTCGCCAATCTCAGCCACAAGGTGCGCATGCTGGAGCACAGCCACCGCTCCGCAGGCTTCGCCGTGCTGAAATCGCCCGACATTCCCTCGGCCCTGGTCGAGATCGGCTGCCTGTCCAACCGCGACGAGGAAGCCTCGCTGCGCACCACGGCCTATCGCCACAAGGTCGCGACCGCGATCGTCGCCTCGGTCGAAGGCTATTACGCCGACGTGGTCCGGGTCTGACTGCTCGACGCACCCAGACAAGGCCGGCTCGGAAACGATGCCGGCCTTTTTCTTGCGGCCGACGCCTTGAAGAACGCCGATCCGTCACGCCGTCTCTTGAGCGGCACCACTCCGAGCGTATAGACTGAGGCCGAGGTTACCGGAGAGAAACCATGCGTCGCGCCCTCGTTCTTCTCGCTGCCCTCGGCATGGCCGGGTTTGCCGTCTCGTCCGCAGAAGCCTTCACCTACGACCAGCATCTCTACAAGAACGCGGACGGCAGCACGAATTTCCAGGACCCGGACAGCTCCTCCAGCTCTTCCGGCCTGCGCTTCGGCCTGACCGGCGGCGGCGCGGCGGATGCCTCGCCCAGCAGCCGGCTCTTCCTGCAATCCTCCAATCCCGCGGAATCCTCTCCGGTCGTGTCCTATGACGGCGGCGCCGCCTCGACGCTGCCCTTCCCGATGACCGTTCACTGAGCGCCTGCCGCCTAAGCAAGAATACCGATATCATGACCGATCATCAGGACGCCGCCCGCCGGCTGGCCGAGGCGCGGCATACCGGCCTGCCGCTCGCTTCCCTGCCCGCCGCGGCCCGGCCGCAGACGGTCGAGGATGCCTATCGCATCCAGGACGCGGTCTCGGCCGCCCTCGGGCCGGTCGGCGGCTGGAAGGTCGGGCTGTCGCCCGCGGACGGCGCCATCACCTGCAGAGAACAGTGTACCAAACACTCGGCCAACATTACACAAAAGAAAAAACAAAACAGAAAAAAGGAAAATAAGAAGTCACTGCAATAGCCAACGTTAATTACAATTATACAGCAAAATTGTTGTTCTAAAGCACCATAGCCATAAAGTAACCTGTGAACAACCCGCCTGAAAATTTTCTCTCATTATATACCATTTACACAAGATTTGTAGTTATCTTGGGAAAATAAGTTTCTAAACTAGCACAGGGATTGAAAAGATGCAGGCACAGGTAGGGCAACTGGCATAGAAGATGTGTGTGTCTCTGAGAGAAAGAGAGAGCCTAACCTCTAGCTGGCCGCCTGAACCTGCAGAGAGGGCATTCAGCAAACTTGGGAGAGCTCAACAGCAACTGCGTCCCACACAAGTCACAGAACAGGAAGTCACGGCCATAGCAATACTCCATTTCCCCTCTCCCACCTCACTCACCTGCCCCTCGTCTGTGCCCCTTGTTCACAATCTGCACCTCGGTGAATAGTGCAAATCTTCCATAAAAAATATGCAGAAGTGTATGATTAGCAAAAGCGCAAATAAAGGATTTTCTCCCCAAAAAGGCCAGAAACAAAAAAATTAAGAAAATATAAGACAATGTAACAAAAAACTATAGTCAAACATTTGAGCGCTCTAAGATCAATACAAATGCAGAATAAAAGGAGACTATCTTCATCTAAGAAAAAAACATAAATTCCTTCATTTGTGTGGGATCATATTCTCTTAAACATTGACATTGTTTAATAAATTCCCAAAAAGTACAATAAAGTCCTGCCGCAAAATTTTAACCAGAGTTGTAAATGCTTCTTTAATGAAACAGCTACATAAACTAGGCAATGAAAATAGGAGTCACTGAAGAAAGAAACATATGCCAAAGAAGGAAAGAAAGTGGATCAATAAGAGTCTTTTCAGTGTCACCCGGGAATTTTCCCAGAACATCAATGTAACCAAAACTAGAATGTATAATCTGCTGAATTTTTCAGATAGTCTCAAATATGATGCATCACTTAAAAGGTACACATAAACTAAAGTGGGTTACAAGGTGCAGCATACATATGGTTGGCGATGAAAGTACCAAACCAGACGAGTGAGTTTTTTTTATTCTCTTTACCAGCTCTACCGCCCTTGCAGGTTTTCACCAGAGCTGGCCCCTTTTTATTTTTTTCAGTGTGCCCTTGCGGGTTTCCACACCGTGGGGTTACCCAATTTTGCCTGAGGTGCCCTTTCGGGTTTTCACCTCAACTAGGTTGGTGGCAATTTTTACCCTCAGTCACCTTCCTATGATGGGGACGACTGGGTTCGTTGGGGTATCTCTATTTTTAACCCCACTTTTGTTTTATTTTTTTTGAATCTAGAGAATGCCGTCTATGGCATGCTGCTGTCAGGGGATGTAGCCTAGAGTTGGAGGGTGTAGATGACTGGATATTATTCAACCCTTAATAAGGGCTCTTACGAATCGACAAGTCATGGTACTGGGGGCCACTTTGTCATCGCAGGATGTGACTGGGGTGGTAACTAGTGGGTCAGAGATTGCAGGGGGAATTGAGGTCATAACAGGACTTGGAAATTCAAGATAGAAGGGGTGTAGGATGTGGGAGTGTAGGATGACGGAAGCCTGGAGATAGACTGAGACTGGAGCTTGTTGGGATGGTAACTAGGATGTTGCATGGACACTGGAACTGATTGGCCCGACGTGATGGAGCAGAGGCCGAAGATAAAGCGAGCTAAGCAGGGTAATTTGAGGCTGACAGGAAAGTGTAGGGTTAGTGATTCAGCGATGAGGATCGATCAAAGGCCGATAACTGGAGAGGCCTATGACTCATTGAGGGGTGGGTGGAAGGCCACCCTGACAGGTGGGAAGAGGTATATTTTCTCGTTATCAGCTCAATCGCCCTTTCAGATTTTCGCCAGAGCTGACCCCCTTCAACTTTTTTTGACGCGCCCTTGCTGGTTTTCTCATCGAGGGATTTCCCAATTTTGCCTGAGGCACCCTTTTGGGTTTTCACCTCAGCTGGGATGTTGGCCTTTTTGCCCCCAGTTGCCTCCTTGTGATGAGGAGGACTGGGTCCACTGGGGTATCACTATTTTTAACCCTATTTTTTATTTTATTTTTTTTGAATTACTTACTTGGGAGCTTGACGGCTGGTGTGGCGACCCAGGATCCAAGTACCAGAAAGGAACTAGTGCGACTCGAACCTGCTGACATTTTCCCGTCTCAGCCGCGCGCCGCTGGAACGCCTGGAGATCGACACCGCGGGGCTGGTGCGCTCGCTGGCGCACGACATGAGCTCCGGGCTGCCGGGGCGGCAAATCGACGTTCGCATCGGGCCGCTGCCGCCGTGCGAGGGCGACATTGCCCTGATCCGCCAAGTGTGGGTCAACCTGCTGTCCAACGCGGTCAAATACACCTCGCGCCGCGAGCGGGCCGTGATCGAGATCGACAGTTTCGAGAAGGACGGAGAGACGGTCTACCGCATCAGGGACAACGGCGCGGGCTTCGACATGCGCTATGTCGGCAAGCTCTTCGGCGTTTTCCAGCGGCTGCACCGGTCCGAGGACTACGCGGGCACCGGCGTGGGGCTGGCGATCGTGCAGCGCATCGTCCACCGCCACGGCGGCCGCGTGTGGGCGGAGGGCGCGGTCAACGAGGGCGCCACCTTCTATTTCACCCTGAACCAAAAGGCACACGCATGAACACATCCCCGCCGGACATCGTCGAAATCCTGCTCGTGGAGGACAATCCCCACGACCTCGCGCTCACGCAGCGCGCCCTGAAAAAGGCCCGCCTCGCCAACAACCTCCACGTGTGCCGCGACGGCGAGGAGGCGCTGGAGTTCCTGTTCGGCGAGGGCGAGCACGCGGGGCGCGCCGCCGGCCGGCAGCTCCGGGTGGTGCTGCTCGACATCAAGCTGCCCAAGATCGACGGCCTGGAGGTGCTGCGCCGGCTAAAGGGCGACGCCCGCACGCGCAACATCCCCGTCGTCATGCTCACCTCCTCGAAGGAGCAGAAGGACGTGATCGAGAGCTACAACCTGGGCGTGAACAGCTACATCGTGAAGCCGGTCAACTTCGAGGGCTTCTCCCAGGCGGTGGAGCAGCTCGGCATGTATTGGCTGCTTGTGAACCAGACGCCGCGGCAGGAGTCCTGATGCCCCGATGACGCAAACCCTCAAGCTGCTCCTCGCCGAGGACATGCCGCTGGAGGTTCTGCAGAACCGCGACGTCGGCAAGGCGATCCCGCCGCTGCACGGCGCGCTTCTCAAGAACGAGCAGGACGTGATGCTGTTCGAAAAGCTCGCCTTCATGGCGAAGGGGTAGTACGGTTCCAACAGTAGCGTCTCCCCTTTTCTGAACGCCAGCACGCTGGGTCGGATGGACAACGCCCAGTCCCTTAACTCAGGTTCCAGCAGCGGGCGAACCGCATTGGCCTGGCTTATCAGGTGGACATACTTCTCCACCTGGTCATCTCTGCATTCCCTTTTACTGTTTACCAGGGGACTGGAGTGCGCCGCCAATGTCCAAAAATGAATGGTCCCGGTGGCGTCTTGGGGGACCGTGGTCAGTCGGCCCCGGATGTCGTACAGCCGCATAGAAGTGGGCCCCACCTCAGCACTGGCTAATTCGAGCATGCACAGCATGAGCCCCCAATCTTGAATGGCACGTCGGGCGAACTCTAGGAACAGAGAACAGACCCACACGTTGAAAAAATGCAGTGGGCACACATACCGCGCCTGCCGCGAGAACAGGTGGGTGCTAACATCCCCCAAAGCCTTGTATATCAGACAGAGGGTAGCTGGATAGAGAGACAGCTTGATCCCCCATGCCATCTGGCACGCTGGATAAATGGCGTCTAGCCGGATCACCGTCTCGTCCCTGTACGGCATCGCAAATGAACATAGCCAATATGTCAAAAATGCCGCGCAGTGGGTAATCGGGTCGACCGCCATTGGGTTGGGCCCGCTCTGCCGCCCCCTAGAGGGTATCTTAGTGTCAGTCTTTGGCTTCGCATGCTTCTTGCAGGCAGTAATGGTACTGACACAAGGAAAGTCCTCATATTGCTTCGGCCCATCGTAAAAATAGTACAGCCACAGGGCCATCTTGACCCTCTTCCTATCCCCGCGGTGAGGCTGCCTCTTACCATGGGCTGACTGATATAACTCCCGGTATGCCTTCATCAGATACCGATAAGAGTATCCCAGAGAATAGTAGCTGTCCCCGTCGGTTTCGTCTTTGATCAAGTCCGGGAGGCACACCTCTTCATAGGGCTCCCCATCTATGGGCAAGCCGCTCAGTTGGCTGAGGCTCCACAAATCCAGTGACGTCTCACCCTCCATTGTATAAAAAGTATTGGTCTCTGCATTGAAAACTTCAATCATCCTACAGCAGAGCCCCTTTGAAATAGGATAGCCATAGCGGGAGGCATGGATGCTGTGGTAGATGCCGGCCCTAATGAGGAGTGGGGCGTAATGGAACAGCACGTATTCAGTAAACTCTACGGCCCCCTCCCTAAAGCTGTGGGCGTCCTGGAGCTTCAACTCCCCGAACCATCCCAACGCCAGCTCATGCTTGAATCTCACGGCGAGACAGTCTAAGATAAAATGCTCCTCTCTGTAACCCCACTTCAGTGGCGCCAAGAATAAGCCGAAGCGGTGTTGCTCACCCTGGACTCGGCCTGCAGCCATGTACCATTTCGCCGGAGTAAAATCGGGGGTCCTCACCAACTTATCTTCCGTCGGGAGCACGGCGTCCAACCCCAATACGAGTTCCCACTCGTGGGCTTCACCCACCAAGTACATTGGGATGCTCCTGGGCACGACGTGGGACAAGCTATCACGAGCCTGTAAGACTGCACGCTCCATGGCCTTCACAACCTACAGCTCCTGCCTCTCCCGAGACCATGAATGCTTGAGAAAACGGAGCAGGTGCTTGTCTTTTGGAAAATCTCCCCTGTAGCCCCCTATGGCGCGGTCAAAAGTAAAACCCTTCTTGAGCTTGGCAAGCCTCTGAGTATCCATACTTTCGGTGTCTGAGCCTGAGGACTCGACCAGGGCTGCCACCTCGGCATGGTCCCGGTCCAAATCTTCGACATTAAGCCATGTAACCACCGGCACCGGAGGCAGGAAGACGCGTCGGGTACCGACAGCAGTCGGAGCAGAGGAACCACTTGGAGCAGCCATTTCTCTGTAAGGTGTAATAAACAAAGATCAGAACAAATTACAGATGACGACAAAGCAAGCTACAAAGGAAGAGGAACATCCCACTATAAGCAAAAGGTAGGAAAGAAAGAAAGGGAAAGGGGAAGTAGATCAAGCCCCAGGCACCCCTTCCCCGGCACACCCTAAGGGGTCTTCCTCGGTGTAGCCCAAGCAGCCCTCCGCCGGCACGCCCTATGGCGGCCTTCCCCGGCACACCCTGTGTCATTCTTCCCCGGCACGCCCATTGAAGGCTTTCGTCGGCACACTCTTCAGAGTCGTTCCCCGGTACACGCATTATAGCCTTCACTGGCATGCTCTTGGTACCCCCGCCCGGTACACTCTGTGGGTCTTCGCCGGCACACTCATGGTGGCCTTCAGCGACACACTCCCTGGGGTCTTCCCCGGCACGCCTGGAAGTCCTTCCCCGGTACACCCTGAATGAATCTTCCCTGGTGTAGCCAGAGCGCCCTTCGCCGGCACGCCCACCAGGCTCTTCACCGGCACACCTATGATGGCCCTCCACGGTACACTATGGGGTTCATTCGCCGATACGCTCTTTGCATACCTTCCCCGGTACAACCTTGGCGTGGCCTTCGCCAGCGCAACTCTGAAGCAGCCTTGGTGGACCCCAAGAGGAACCACAAGCCTAAGCACAAGTGGATAAAAATAGAAGGCAGGGGGTGGATGAGGAGAGTATGGAATAAAAGCTATAAGTGAAGTCCATTGTTGAAATGACTAAGACTCTGTCAATTTCTGATAAAATTTTGGTAGAGTTTTCCCTAGGCCAGAGGTGTAAAGGGGAACATGGGTACACGTCCACACGGAGTGACGGCCCCAACAAAGTGACAGTGGGCCCTGCAGGGCGGCACCATGAGTCCACATCAGTAGAAGCACTCCTTTTGTCCTTCACCGGCACACCCGCGCCCCGTCTTCCCTGGTGCACTATACTATTCCTTTGCCGGTACGCTCTCCGGAGCTCTTACCGGTGCACTATACTACTCCTTCACCGGTACGCTCTTCGGAGTTCTTCGCTGGTACACTATCCCCCTCCGTCGGTACGCTCGGTGGAGCCTTTCGTCGGCACGCTACCCCACCCTTCACTGGTACACTCGGGGTGGGTTTTTACCACTACGCTCTTGAATATTTTCACCAGAGCACCCCTCGAACACCTTCCCCGGCACAGCCCCCAGCCCTCCACCGGCACAGCCCATAGTGACCCTCGCTGGCACACCCGTGCCCCGTCTTCCCCGACACACTCCAAAACCCCTTTGCCAGCACGGCCGGTGACAGCTCTCCCATCCACGATGCCAGAGATGGGGAGGAGGAAGGAGGGGGAAGAAAAAGAAGGAAAGGGAAAAGAAGAAGAAGAGGAAGAAGAAGAAGAAGAAGAAGGGGGACGAGAAAGAGGGGTCGGAGCCTAGCCTGCACTGCATCACCATGCAGCTGCCGGCCGGCCTGGTCGACTGACCGACGACGTTCCACGACACAGGATTTTCGACATGACCCGCAAGACCCTCAAGGTGGCCCTGCTGCAGGAAATGGCTCACAGGATGACAGGAACAGTAAGGGGCTTTTCAAAAGAGAGAGCAGGGAAGGACAGAAGGTTGTGGTGGTTAGAGAGGTTGCAAAAGGAGGAACACATCTGGATCTGATGAGGAGCTTCTTGTCAGGCACAGGACTCTTCCTTGTGACAGTCATCGGGTGGCGCAGACCATTGGAATTGTGTTCCACTGAGCCCATGACTACCTGGGCCAGCAAATAGCCACAAGGTTAACCACCATGAGGTATGAACTGGAACATAGCCAAATCCAAAGCTTGTAGCAGAGGTTATGAATTCCTTGTGCTTTGATTTGTTTTTCTTTAATAGCTTTTTCTATGGGATAACTTGGATAAAGATGAGAATGGGATTGTTTACTGAACAGGATTGTTGTCAGCAATGATCAGATCTAAGGCCTATCTATGCTTTATTGGTGGGGGTGCAGATTGTCATTGAAGACCAACTGTATAAAGCTAATTACTATGGACTACTGCAATCACCTTGATGTTTCACAGAGGATTCATGTATCCATAAAAAGAAACAATCAAGAAAGACTGAGAAATTAGGAAAGAGAAAACTTGCAGTCAAAGAGAAAGAGGGATTTGGTTTCATGCCCAGAGAGACGTAAGAAGGCTTTCATCAAAAGGAATGGGAACAGCATGGCTTTACACCACAATGGCTTTATACTGCACCGTGAGAGATGCTTCATCCTGCAACTTTTACCCAACCAATCATCATTCTTTGGCCCACAACTGTGCCTTCTTGAATGGGCTCCGCACTTTCCTACCACCAGCACCCAGGACGACGCAAGTTTCTAGCTCAATATGAGAGTGGATCATGGATGGCAGTTTCGGCCGAAACGTATCGGTTTCGGACCGGAACAATCCGAAACCTACCGGCCGAAACCGGACGAAACCGAAACTCCTTCAGTTTGCAAAGAAAAATATTTTATTTGGTTTCTGGCCGGTTTCGGTTTCGGTTTCGGACCCGGCCGTCCAGGTGCTTGATTTGTTTTATTGTTGGTGACGGCCGTGAATGTTCTCCGGTGGAGATTAAGGTCATTTTGGCCTTCCCAACTTGCAATTTGATCAGCTCCTGAGGTGTTGAGGTTGTGTTGAGGTGGCCGATTAGATGCCTTAATTGAGAGAATGCTCAGGCGAACCTAGGATTTTTTTTCCTGGTGAGCTATTGGTAGTGAGCTTGATTCTTCTCATCTGATTTGGTGGTATCTTTTCGAGGTAAGCCGTAGAAGTGCTGTCTTGGCGAGGCCTTTGTCCTGTGTCTACTTAAACATGGACTGTGCTAGTTCTGAACCTGATTTTCTCCTTGTTTGACGGTTGCTTGGCTTTGGACCCAATTTTGTGTTGGGAGCCATTATGCACCGTGTTCGTTGTGCCATGTCTGGCGGCTGATGTGTTATGAAGGTTCAGTCATTGTCTCAGGACATGAGGATAAGCTAAGATTAGCATTTCTGTGTGCTTTGTACTGAAGCTAGCACTCTCTTTAGTTTGCACTTAGGCGACTTGTGATCAGTTATTAGCAGGATCGGTACTCGAGGCGGGTTATATTGCAGTTTCGTGAATTGTGATAGCGCCGAGTGTGTGCTGAGATGCGAATACCGAGCTATTTCTGATGCTTATGTGCATTGTATGAGTGCACAGTGGAAGCGTGTGGGCTAGTAACCCACGGGTCAAGGATCGTTAGTTGGAAGATTCTGACCAGTCGAGAGGTTTATTTTCCTCGATGTGACTTCATCTTGGCTACGTGTGCCTTGATATTGTTGATTGCTGTGCCGTTGTTGGAGGCATTATGGTGTTGGCACTGGCATTTCTGTGAGTTGGGGAGTGTGTTGGCATATATGCTGGTTGAGTACTCTCTACTCCTCTGTAATCTTTTTCTTGGGTGTTGTGTTCTCAGGGCGTGATCATGGTCCTTGAGATACGTTTCCCAAGATTATTGTTATTATTGTTGTGGGTCCTTATTGGTAAGCTGCTCACTACATGACTAGTATATTGTAGTCGTGTGTTCCCAAGCGTGGTGGCAAGGGAAGGGTAGTCAATGAAACCGCGGCATAAGCGCCTGGCCCTGGTGGTCGGCGGTGTGGCCTACAGACCGCCGACAGTAAACCCAACCCCGCCAGCCCGCGCCACCTCCAATTTTCAACCCACAACCACCTCCAACCCCCCAAGCCTGCTACCACCTTCGGTTGCCCAGACCCACCTACGGTGCCCAGATCACCCAATGCAGCCGCCCCTGTGCCTCCACGGTGACACTCCACTCCCCCTCATCCTCTCGTCCACGCCACCCTCACCACCCCCGTGGAACACCACAAGCTTCGGCGTCGAGGCCTTACCGGTGCCCCCTGGAGGAGACCACCCTGTTCATCCATGCAATATGATTTAAACGCCACATCGATGCCTCCCTTGTATCAACCCCACAGCCTCACCAGTGCCCCGAAGCCCCTATCGATGCCTCGTCGGTTCCGTTCTTGCTACTATATGCCCATCTCACTCCCCTCTCCATCATCACCACCGTCTCCCCATCTCAGTCGTGCCGCCCACCTTGTCGGTGCAAGTCCTCATCAGCTTGCCATTGCCCAGACCACCTACTTCAACACCCTGCACTTGTTGATCCACACAGGCCCCCCAACCCCCCACAGTGGCAGCACCACCTCCACCCACCATCAACAACATCGTCGCCCCATTGCAACTACCCGCTCAACCACAGCCGCCTATAGTTGCCAAGCCTCCACGTCCACCGACAACCTGAGCTCATAGGCCAGCTGCTCACGCCGTCCACCTCTGCCATTGCCGCTCTTCATCCCCATGGCAACGCAGCTATTCCCCGACCACCTACCACTGCTTCCCTCTCTCTCCATCTCATAAACGGAACCCCCTCCCTCTTGTTCTCTCTCTCTCTTCTCTTACTCTCTCTCCCCCTCTTTCACTCTCCCGCAAACTCAACAACCCATATTGTTCTCCCGTCGTCTCTTTGTTTCGTCTCTCTCTGTTTCGTCTGCTCTCTCTCTCTCTAATTGTACTCTTTTGATAGAAAAAATAAAAAAAGAACGAGTGCAAAATAATGTTTTCTTTAAAATTAAAAAAATTAAAAAAAATCAAATACTTATTTGGTCCCGCGTCATGCGTTGTGACACCATCTGACCCTGATGCGCCCAACTTATAGGATCTCACGCTGTCATCCCACAACTGTCGCGCCCTGGCTTGTCCTTGTGGTCTACCCACTTTCCCGTGGATGTCTCTTGACATCCTATGAGGGCTAAGACTACGTTATAAGGTAGCCAGGAGTCTTCTTACTTGTGGTAAGATTCTCTTTCCTATTGAGTGAGTCGTTATTGTCTAATTCCGGTCAACCCAGGGTCACCCAGTGGTTGACAGGTAGCCATGTGTGTGTCTCGATGATTCTATCCAGTTTGAGACATGGTTCTAGATGGCTTGAGGTATCATCCTACCTCGATCTACGTGTCCTGATGTGCTGAGGGTTCTTTATGTTCCTTCCGGTCTTTGCGTGTCATTTTCTTTGACACTGTCGTTTTCTCTGGCCTAGGATTAGACCGATTGGTGGCTTGTTCTACTATCTGTGACGATCTTGCCTCTGAGTTGTCCGACTCAAGGATCGTTAGGTGAGTAGGTCTAGTCACCTTGTCCTGAGTCTGTCAGCAGTGGCTGTGCTGTCATTAGTGCTTCGAAGTACATGCGACAGTGCTCTCTTGCCTGTTTGTACTTCTGCACTCATATTTTGAGTCTCTGTGTCTTGTGAGCCCCCACTAATCATAGCCCTACGGAACGCTTTGGTGTGATGGCTTTTACAGCAGGGCACTTTCCGGTTTACGGTTTGTAAGCTAGTTTCCTTCGGCTCCCGCAGTTACCATAGCATCCTTTGGGGGGAGAAAACTAGCTAGTGATCTGGCTTAGGCAAGAGTTAGTGTGTGCACATGTGGTCAGGAGCTTTGGACTTGCATCGTCAGACGTGAGCCTAACTAGTCACTCGCGACTGTTGTACTGTACTGATTCTGACAGTGTCTTGGTCTCGGCCTAGACCTTGCAGTAGTTTACGCGAACAAGACACTAGTAAGCGCAGCATAAGACGTCAGTGGACACAGCTGGCTGTACTTCTAGTGAGGGGTACTCTAGTCACGTGGCATGTGGCTCTTCACAATTCTCTTTGCGTTTCTCATGCGTCGTGACCTCCCGGGTTAGCCCCCTTGTGGCTGTACTTGAGATCAGTGTCCTGTCGTATGCATGACATTCTAGTCATGTGTGAGGCAGTGTGCATGATGTTCTAGTCGTGTCGTCTGGGTCTGCATCTGTCTAAGCATGTTGGTTCTTGTCAAATTATGCATGTAAGTAGGATAGCAACCCACTAATTAATTGGAAGATATTGAAGCTGTTAATGTAAAATCTTGACTGGGTTGCCTTTGCTCTTTCTTTTCCAATCATATCTCCCTTTTGTTCTTATCAACTAATGAAGCCTAAACTTTAATCATGTCTATAGTGGGAATTGGAGAAATGTATTAGGATTGCTTGACAGTCGATCCACTCCGGTGGTGCTGACTGACCATTATACTTCATTTTCTGAAGTTTTTCAACCCTCATTTCTTGTAATAGTTGGGACTCTCCGCCGAATATTCCTTCTGTCAGACTAGGACCTCTATTATGAGACCTCTGTCAGTCCCCGCAGCGTGGGATTCCCACTAGGACGCCGAGCAGGTTGTACCTCAAATCTTGCACCTATTAACTCGACCGGATCGCTTGTTTGCCTCTGTCCAGATTCGCGGCCCACATGGGACCGTTTGAGTCCTTACGTGGCCTGAATCTGACCGTTTGATCCCTTTGAGTGGCTCGTTTGAGACCACGTATAATTGGCCAAGTGCCAGGTCCAGCTGGTTGATTCTCCTTGATCTTCCTTAGACCTAGCCATGTTGAGTCGACCTAAGGCCTCTAGACCTGATCTGAGAACTAAGGGCTGAACTCTGGTTCGGTTCCGCTATGTTCTGGGCGGGCTGGGAGCCCATATCAGTCGACTACTCTAGCCTTGTCTGGCCCAATTGGTTCGTCGTTATCTCTGGACTGTCTCACCCTCTAAACAGACATCTGTGGACCATTTGGTGTTAGGGCGGCCCAGTCTAGACTGTGTACCGCTCATTGTGGGCTTTCGATCCTTTTGTGATGAACGGCTGAATATGGACTGTCTTGCTCTGTCAAACGGCCCATCCCAGACCGTTCTTGACTTCCAGCGGCCCTTAAAGGACCGTTTACCTTTGGCACCGAGCTGGAGTTTCCCTTGGCCTAGTTCATCTTTCGCGGTCCATTATAAGACTATTTTTGCCCTATGTGGCCCTGATGTGATCGCGTAACTTTCGGAGATTATTTTTCTCACTTTCTTGTATGTGCTTCGGTGGCTGAGCCATGGATGGCTTGTGCTAGCGCCGCTCGAACTCCTCCCAGCGATCGGCCTTCTCCCACAGCCACTTCACGAACATGGGACCTACGTGTCCGTAGTGCCGCCCGAGCTCCGACATGATCTGCCGCGCCGCTGCGCCCGTCGCCGGCGACGACTCTCCGAGTGGAGGCCCATAGAAGCTGAGCACGCGCGCCGACGCGCCACCGGTCGCGACGTAGTCCGCGAGTGCGAACTCACCGGTCGAGAGCACGACGGTGCGCCATGTTCGTGATGGCCGCTGGCCGAGCTCCTTCGTGGCACGCATGCGCGTGTGACCCGACTCCAGCATGTAGATCGCAGCGCCGAGGACGTCGCGACGCTTGCTTTCTGGGATCTGTGCCGTGTCGTCGATGAAGAGCGGCAGGTCGTTGATGCACTGCGCGCGCGCTTCGAGGCCGTTCACGGTCGTGTTCCACGTCGGGAGCTTTGCCTTCGCGCTGCACCAGGCCGAACGAGCGAAGCGCAGCGCGACGGACTTGCCGCCCGAGGTGTCGCTGACCCACTCGATGATGACGTTGGGAGCTCCGACGACACCCACCAGAGGCGCCGCGAGCGATGCGAGCAGTGCGATCCGCAGCGACGGCCAACGCGAGGCGAGCTTGACCGCATCGCGCCATCCCTCGAAGGTCCCGGCCTGCTGGTACTCGTCGGAGGCATCCCCGGAGTAGACGACCTGCTGGCCGTTGGCTCCGATCTGCCGATCGCCGACGAGGAAGCCGTGATGCGAGAGGTTGCTGGGCTCGCCGAGCCATCCCATGACACCGCGCGCGTAGCCGTTGGCGATCTGCTGCAGGTTATAGTGCTCGTACGCGCGCAGGTACTCGACGACGTGCGCAGCGTTGTCCGATGCGACGGGCAGACCACGGCGAGCGCAGTCGACGATCTTGCGGTTGGAGAAGATCGTGTCGCGCGGCCAGATCGCGGTGTGCCAGGTCTCACCCGACAGCCACGCGAGCTCGAAGAAGATCTCGGAGTTCTCCTTCTGGCGGATCATCTGCGTGATGACGATCGGGTCGAACGACACCGGCATCCGCTTCGTGACCGGTGCACCGTTTTCGGTGCGCTCGACGAGCTTGTAGATCGCACAGCGCGCGCGTTCAGCTAGAAATTTTTAAGCATTAATTAAGTTCATTATATTTTACTTTTAAGATATAATTTATTTTAAATCTTGTAGTAGAATCTATTCTAACACATCCCTTCACACAGAGGTGGCCTTATTACACGAACAATAACAAATAGGGAAGCTTGACCTAGTGTCAGTGACATGGTTAATTAGAGACTCTAGCACCGCATTAAGTTATTAGGTTATTGAACTCAAAACTTCAAATCATTGCTTGATTTAAGCTCTCGAGGGCGAACATAAAAAAAATAATCTTACATGGACTCGTCATGTAATTCAAGAAACCTTCATAGATCATGACTTTAAATCATCATGTTATTCAAGAATTAGGTTTTATAGATCACGACTTTAGTTAAATTTTCAGTGATCTAAACGTACAACTTTTGACGTCTATTTGAGATATTTTCATCATTTTAGGTGTCATCCATCTTGGTGGGAAGCTCCTTTTAAGTCCACCATGCTCCCATATCTCCTTTACAATCTCTGTGACGAGAATTCCCTTATACCATGTGAATTAATTGCAAAAGAAGTAGACAGCATCTATTATGAAGAAAAGAAATATTTACCGTGTACAAACTTGCCCGGTCATCTTGCACTAAAAGATCGACAGGATTGGTCCACGTGACAACCAATGATGGCCAACTTGACCGTACCAATCCGACGTTAAGATAGGCAACAGTAGCATCGGTCAAGTCAACCGTATGTGTCTTTGTCGAATTGAAAGGATCAATCTCAGGTGGTCCATGTGACAGATGACTTATTAAAAAAAAAAGACTGCACACCATGGTGTACGGCAACTACTAGCAAAGTATTACTCATTCAAGGCAAGCAAACAGTACGTATGAGGTGTGAGAAAAACTCATCACATGCCACTTGTATCATATACATTTCTCCCCTTTGTCTTTTTTTCAAACCACGGGATCGTTCCATGTATTATCCTTTATGTGAAAACATCATGCTCCGACATGGAACACGTCATGAGTTGCTTCGAGTTCCTAATTTTAATTACACTAGAAGAGCCCCCTAAGGGGTAATCAAGAAAAGCCCTCTTTGTCGGCCGGCCAAAAGAAGAGGAAGAAAGGACCCGTTTAATCAGAATCACCGTAAAAATAGTGCCTAAGTTATCGGATCAGTTTAAAGTTAGAATTTCATGGGAAAAAAATAATAAACAGTGAGAATAAAAAAGAAGGGTTGATCATTTCCAATTAAGCCTTATACTTTGTGCATTGATGTTTATGCCACTTTTTTTGAATAATTTTATTCATTGATGGTGATGCTTCCCCTGGCTCGGCTGGTGCAGTGCGCCCGAACCATGACGCATGGTTCACCTCTTGGTGGCCCAGTCGGGTGGAAGAGCCGCAAATTCCCATAGATGTTGCTACGGAGAATCTACCAAAATAGTATGTAGGTCTATATGGAGTGTCGTGAGGAGTCTAAATTTAAATCCAACGACGTTTAAATTTTGGTGTATTTTTTTCTCAAGATTTTTAAATCTGGGTTTATATCTCTCTAGAATTAAGTGCGATTTAGTTAAATCTCCCTGGGTGCTGAACTTGGGTTCTCATCATGAGGTAAGATCCGGTAAGATCATCGCCAATCCGACTCACTCGTGATCCTCTACCTTGCTTATCTCTTGCATAGAAGAGAAACTTTAGCCCAAGATTTTGACCTTGGGGATTATACCCCAATGTTTGAATTAAGTTAGGATCTTAAGAAATGACTATGGGAGCACGTGAGAGCTATGAGCTTAACTAGGGGCCAAGAGAATGTATTTGAGGAAAAGCCCTACCTTCTTTCCTAAAGGTCAATTTGCTAACGGGGTGGGGTTAACATATTCGACCTCGGAGAGTCGAATGTGCTAACTGATCTCTAGTAGTGAGTTTGTGTGTGAGGAGAAGACGTGAGACCCACATTTCTCTCCCCTAAAATTAGATATCTTAACTCAATAACAAATTTGGCCTAAAACAACTGGCTAAGGGGTGAAAGTCGCCCACTTTTATTATGAGACTGAAGGTGCCGTTGGTTGTTTGTAAGTAGGTCACTTGCATTGGAGCTGAATTCATGAAGGTGAAGTGGTGAACTATGCCTGAGTCAATTCAAATTGTGATATTTTGATTGCTTGTAACTCATTTTCCAGAAAATAGTTTTATTATTTGGCTATGTGTAGTTGACTTTCATAATATTATTATTTATTATTTAATTGATCTTCGGGCAGAAAATTCAAATAGTCTCTCCAGTCATCTCTGGTCTTCAAAAGTGAAGTCTTGCATACCACCTGATCCTCAGGACCAAAGATGGCCCTGGCTAGGCAGAGCGCGCTCTTCTCAAAGGTCCGAGAACTCGTGGTCACCGTTTCATCAAAATCAAAACTTAGATGGTCCTCCATCCACACCTGCAACAAGTAGAGACTCCCCATGTTGCACCCTCCTAAAATCATCTGAGTGAGTCCACAATACAAATGGGTGAGCATCGCCTGGGAGAGGGAGCGCCCCATCCATAGGAGAGTGAGCAGCCCCACATACTCTCATCTCAGCACATCCCTTGTCGTAGGAAAGAGCAGTGCCCCACCTAAGCACAATGTCACCCCTCGCATCAACCGATCTGCCTCCATAGATTTGTCCTTCACCTAGCTCAGCAACCACCAGGCTGGGCAGCCAGCTAGTATCCCTCGCTGATCAGTCATTCGTCCAACCTCGCATTTATCTCATACAATATCTGCTAGTACTTCCTCCCAAGGAGGGAGATCGATCAGGTAACCTGCCTCTAGGTCGCCCCACTGGAACAGGAAGTCGACCTCTTCCACTAGCACTAAAGCTTCAAACTCTGGGATCGTGAAAGAGTGTCTGTTTGGGTGCCACGGCTCGATCATCGCACCCAAGGCCTTCCAGTTCCATCTTATGTTGTGGAGATGCTTCCCCATGACGATTAGGCACGTAAGGTGCCATTGATGCATGAACACCCTCATAGTGGGCGTCACGACTGCCAATAAATCATGAAGCCAGCCATAACGACGGGCATGTCTGGCCCCCAAAAAGGTTGGGAGAGGTTGAAATAATAGAAAAGATGGAGAGAAGAGAAGAATTAAAACAAAAATCAATGCTGGAATTAGAAACACATATAACACACACAACCTTACCTAGCTGTTCTTCACCAAGGTGCTCAAATGACCTTCAACTTCAGAGAGGACGGTGAGCTCTCTACTCCCGGAGGATTTGGAGGAGGAAGATGCCATCTTTCTTCCTTCTTACTTCCCCCATGAAGCCCTAATTGGTGTCCAGGGGCATCCCTGGGGCATAGACTTATAAGATGGGAAGCCTTCCATCTGAAGAATGCACAGCCTTTGGCCACCCCGGACCCAGGTAGTGGTTTGATAATGGTTCAGTCAAGTTTATTCATTTAATGAAAATCTAAGCTTCATGTTCATGTTATCATTGTCGTTTATTATGCTTATGAACATGGTTGATGTGTGTTAATGCAACTGTAGTAAACAAACGGCTATCCGGGCATCGATGCATCATCATCTATTATGTGCATTTTAGGTAGTATGTTAGAGGCTAATAGCTTTGGGTTTATAAATCCCGAATAAAAACCATGAAGGGTTTATACTCCTCAAGCTATTTGATAACCGCTTGCACCGACCACGGGATGATGGACCTCCCGAATTCTTAACTATGCTAAATGGCAAAGTGGAACGATGGATCCCCATCAGGTTCCGGACCACATCTGTCGCCAAGCATGGGATGACATATTTCTCAAACTCCTAACCGATCAGTTCGGAGGCAGGCAAATAAATTCTCCGGCTTTGCATTAGAATAGGGCTTTTTCTTTAAACCCGACAACATCATATAGGCTCTTTTAGTCCCACCAAGAAAACAAAACAAAAAGAAGAACAAAACAAAAAGGCACCTACCAAAAAAAAAGCATGCATCCATGTCATTCGGGGAACTTGCAAGCAAAGCAAAGGGCACCCCGTTACTTTGACCACCCAATGATCTATTGGCCTCGCGCTGATTTCCCGTCTTTTCTGATTTCACCAAACTTAGGTGAATGTGTCTACGTGATTCCACTCCGATTCAACTGGTTAAAAACATGTTTTTTGCATGACCATTCTAAGTATTTCGAGGTCCGACAGGTCATTGATTTTCATATCTTGATATTTTCCCTACCCTTGTTTTTAGGCCTTGTATCTCCTTGAGCTAGATTGTGTTCGTCCCCTCATGTCCCGCAGCACTATGCTAGGGTGTCCCATGCGACTATAGATACAAGTCCTCTTAGATTAATTGTCCCTTCTCCTAGTTTTTTCAATGAGTTATCTAATTTCCTAATGCTCATGCGGCCCTGCATGAAGCTCGATCTCTACTCAAGAATCCCCTTGAACGGGCTGCCCTTATTAGGCTTGTTTCTTTACCGAAACACCCATTTATCAGTCCACCGGGCTCCCTTGCAAAACGGGCATTCCAGAGGGGCATTTGTAGATGCCTAATTTTGGACAACCCGCAGATCCCCAGTTAGACCATCATATAGGTGAACGCGGTCATTTTTCTCTGGTCAATGATGTTTTATGCTTTAAAGTCCAGCCCAAACATGCTTTTGCTAATGGGCCACCCTTACTATAAGAGGTCAAAAGCCCATGGGCTAGGCGGCCAAGCCCGCGGTGGCCCATTCCCCTAGAAGGCAAGGGAGATGGCCGCCCTCTGCCCCTAGGAGGCCCAACCTTTGGCCGCCCACCACTCCAAGGAGGCCATTGGGTTGGCCGCCTAGGTCTCTAGAAGGCCAAGTTCCTGGCTGCCCTCCCCTGTTTGGAAGGTGTTGACACTCAAAATATGATGACCGGTGATCAAGCTGCAAAGGTAAATGACACGGCTTACGGGAGCACGGGAGCTGAAGAAAGGCAGACCGTTGAAGCCTCTCAAGCTACTAGAGCTTCGAGCCACCTAGAATGAATGCCGAGAGCCTCGTCTCAGGAGAACCAACATTACTCCACTACCAACAAGCAGTGCGACCAAGCCTACCCAATGATTCGGTGTCGACTCTGTCACGCCGCTACCCCATGTCGCCGCCCGACCAAGGATGGTGATTTACCCGGTGGTTTCCCGCCCCAATGAAGATTCTCCTGAGGAAAAAGAGCGCCATCGGCCCTCCACAATGGGAAGCTAGAAGCCCTATCTGCAGAAGGACCCGAACACCCGACATGGGTTCAACTTCTTGCGAAGGTGGGTCCGTCAGAGGCCAAATGACAGCCGGTCTAGGCGAAATATCATTCCGCATGGAAGCTCTGAGCATGAGTCGAACCGAGCCAGAAGCACAAGTCACGATGCCGAAGGTCGTGTCAGCAAAAGACCTGCGTGCTCGAACCAAACACACACGGAGCCCGGACCAAGGCCGTACGGCAAATCGAGAGCTTCGTCAACACCCCATGATGTGATACGACTCTCTTGGACCTAATACGGCAAGCAACCCAATGAGTCGGCAACGTCACACTAACGAACTCACTCGTGTAGGCCTGGTGGGACTATTTCCATCACCACGAGGCGGTTTCTTTCAGAGTCCTAACTCCCGGGCAGCTTCCTTGTGCCACATCAGAATATATCAAGTGGTGGAATGCCCGTACCACCTTTTACAGACTTTCCCAGAATGATTGCTAGGATTATGCAGAGCGTAAATTCTTGAACTCCCAGCCTTGTCCAGTATTTGAAATCGATCCCCACCATCTGCAGAGACTGAAGTCTCGGAAAGAGTCTGAAGTGCAGGCTTATCTGGCTGCTTGAAAATTAGTAAAGCAGCAAACATCCAAGCCACAGCCTGTGCTTCCAGAGATTAAGAAAGATGAATTCATGGAGACCCTTCAGGACTTGTGCCGGGTTGGCAATGGCAGGGTATCCTTACAGTAGTTCCCATTGCCAGTCGAAGAGCCCATTGCCTCTCCTGCTCCATGGCGTCTGGAGACCGACCGTTTGTGCCCCTACAGGACTTTTGTACGGAAGGAGGACCGGCACCCAACTTTATATGCTCAGACCTCTTGGCTATTTACTTTGTTACGCATTCACGGCCTTTCCTTAATTGATAAGGCCAAGATAATATTGAGAGGCTGTTGTTTACCGCCTTCAAATATGCCGACGGATGGGGGATCGACCACCTCGATTTGTACTATAGTCTGTCAGCTTATGGCCATGAAGATCTGGTTATTCTGGCTGAACATTGCGCCACTATAGGCGATGTCTGATGGGTGGTCCGGGAGAGTGCATCCAGAGAGAAGGAACCTCCTCTGTATTATTGGTCTCTCTCTCCATTATATTTTGGCCCACCAGGCAAGTCCTATCTTGCTCTGCTTATTCTTTGTCTTTTGTTCATTTCTTCTTTCGGCACATATACACGTCCCCCGAATGATTATTGGGTGCCCATATTTCTTCTTACAGATTTTTTGGATTCGAAGACAACTTTGGAATATCGAAGGCTAATTTTCAAGGTGCAGAAGCCTAATTACTTTGAAGCCCCAGTTGCAGCTCTGACTACTGCGCCACTGCCTTCCCGAGGGTCTCAGAAACGTAAGAGATCTCATGTGAAAGAGGCTATCTCTCGGGCTAAGAAGGCCCGAGCGGAAGTTTCTAAGCAAGAGAAGTTGGATGATTTCGAGTCTTATCCTTCGCTTCTGGTGGATACCCGTTTCTTCATTTTTACTTCTGTTAATATGATTCATATGTGTTGTCGTCTTGTTCTGTCTTGTGGAGCTCCCATGTTCACGTTAGCGACTGTTATTGTTGATTACCCATTCGATTTTTTGCTCAGTTGCCATCTTGAAGTAATTGGGTGGTGTAGGTGATGTTTCTCTGCAATCACTGCCCGTTCGTTAAGCACTTGAAGAAAGATATCGTGAAGCTTGCGAATTTCTATATGCAGGTGAGTTTGCATCTATCCCTTTTGCAATCTGTTTCTGCATTTCGCACCTGATTACTATTGTTAGGCCAGCCCTTGAATTTGAAGGTTTCTGCTTTGTTCTTCTGTTTTTTGCTGCAGAAAGGACTGGCCGTTGTTGCAATCTCATCAAATTCTGCTCTCACACATCCTCAGGTTATCATACATTTGAATGTTACCTGCTACTACGATTTGTCTGGGACTTCTTTCGCATAGGATCTTAAAGTTGGAAGTTATTTAAATGATGTACTGAAGTTATGATGCACTGCGCTGTTCACCTACATGGATGTTTATTATATGATGCATATTCAGTTGGTCCTGCTTAACAAATGCTCATCTGTTTCTAACCATTGTCGTATGTGAAAGAAATGGATTCTTTTCACCTTCCAACCCATCATTTTCAAGTAGAGGTGGTGTTTTACTGAGGGGCTGATGATGCCGTACATAATATGTTACATGTCGTTTGAAGGTTTTCCTGTCTACCTTACATGTTCGCGGGGATGTGAAATCTTGCAGGATGGACCAGAATTCATGGCAGAAGAAGCGAAGTTATTCAACTATCCCTTCCCTTACCTATATGATCAGGTATATAGCATAATTTGGAATTTTATCCTCTTTGCATTATCCCTCTCCATACTCACATGATGAGGTGCGCAGCTTTTCATTTTTGTTTTTAGCACCACCGCGTCTGATATCTATATGATGAAGTAGGTAGCTGTAGTTCTTTTTCCTTTGGCACTCATTTCTTGCAGTGCTTTTCTCTATTTTTCTTATGCAAAACAGTTGTCAAATAAATTTATTTGACAACTGTTTTGGTGGATACGTCTAGAGGCCGGATGCTTGAACGGCTCACGACTCTGGGATCTTCCACTCGTTCATCTTCAAGGTTTTGGGAGACTTTCAACCCCGCAAAGGTAAAGAATCATTCTTTATACTGCGGGATTATCGTATTGTTTGATTTTGAAAAATTGCAATGATATGCAATCCAAGGTTTTGATGTTTTTCGCTGTGCATTCTGGTCGAAACCTTACAGTGGCATTAGAGCCAGGTTGCTGGTTTGATCAAAATTGACATTATTATATTATTTTTGTCATTCTCATTCATGCATGGGGCTCTTTGTTCATCATTTGATTGGGTCACTCATGAGATCAGCATCAGTCGATTGATGCCTGGGAATCGTTCTGGGAATCAAGAGGAACAAAACGTATGTTTTGATGCGTTGATTGACCCATTGGAGCGGCCGCATCGACCATCCCTTCATTGTTGCGGTCGCCATTCGCGGCATGGGAAGGAGGCCTTTTGAGGCCGTTAAAGGTCTTCAGCCGGTGCCCTTGAGTGCCAGTGGAGGTTCCCACGGCGGGCGGTGACTTGCGGTGGCCTGGGGGGCAGAAGGAGAGGCCGCGACGGTGACGCGATGGCGTTGTCCAGCAGAGGGCGAGCACGACCATCTCCTCTATGCAGTCACGATCTCCGACGAGAGGATCGTGGACGACGGCTAGCTGGTGACCGGCAGGAGTAGCAGGGGGGCATGGCTTGGGCGGTGACCGACGGCGGGGGCTCCCGGAGCCTGCATACGCCGCAGCGACGGCTAGGGTAAACCCTAGCCGCCCCTGTGTTCGGGCGGAGGAGGAGGACCTCCCGTGGGTCCCCTCCTAGGATGGATCTGGTCCGAACCGGATCTGGACCCAAGCCACTTACCCATTGGCCTTTTTCTGGGGTTTTTGCCCATTTTAAACAGTTTAAAATGTGTAAAAAAATTCAGAAAATGCCAAAAAATTTTGAAAATTATTTTAATGAGTTCTGAAATTAACTTATTAATTTATTTTTTATTATTTGGCCCCTATTTAATTAGTTAATGGGAATTTTAAAATGATTTTAGGTATTTCCTATTATCTAATTAATTAAAGTTAATTACTATAAGAATATGCACTCCGAGAAAACAGATCCGAGACCCAAACACAGGATCCAATAAGACCCAATAAGGATCCGGGGCATTACATTGGTGCCCTGGTTCGTGTCATGTTTCAACAAATAGCGCCCAGGTCTTGGGCGCGGGATTCCATATAACGATAGGGTGAGGGTCGCTATTCATTCCAATGTAAAAATTACACGATCAGTGTCATTTTTCTAAATAACATGATTTTCCAGGGACAAGTATATGAATAGGTAGAGAAAAATTCCAGGAATCTAGCAATGCACGCATGTCTTTGATTAGATGTCCAGATTTCAAGTTATTAAATTTTGAGCATGCTAGTTTAATAGTTAATCAAGAAAGTAGCGACTGTTACACGATCGCAAATGCAGAATAGCGCCCATGACTGGGTCGCTATTTTACTGTAACTCCGAAATTGAAACAGAAAGCTATTAAAACAGGAAAATAATGAAACTGTATGCATGCATGATCCAATATAATTATTAAATTGGGCATAGTTCTTGAGAAAACCTACCTTATTGTAAGGGCCTTTTGATGATTGATCAAAGGGATTGAAGAAATAAAAAGAGTAGACGATGCTTTTGTTCTTCACGGAGCTTCTTAGTAAATTCAATCAAGCAGCAAAGATGATAAGGGTTCTTCCTCAGTTATAGCTGTACACACTAAGCAGGAGGAAACTAAGAAGAGGAAGCAATTATCTTCTTAGTAGAAGATGACTATAGCTATAGAAGAATGAGTTGATTGGTTCTCTATATTGCAGCTTCAACCAAATATTATAGCAGTAGATATCTTCCTTAGTACCCGAAAGAGAAGGAAGATAGCTTTCTTCCTCAATCAGTCGAAGAAGAAGAAAAATAACAATTGCAGACAACTCCTAGAAAGAAGAGGCAAAACCTCCTCACGTCCGGCTTGTAGGGAAGAAAAGAGTGTAGTAACAGGAGAAGAATTAGGGAGACGTAATATCCGTAGCAGGTTGATTAGTTTGAAGAGCCAATGGGTTGGCTTGGGGATAAGGCAGGTTTTTATAGTGGTTTGGGAACCCATTGGCATTGTAGTTCGATTGGAACTAAAACTCCGTAGTACAAGCCCTAATACTATTAGATCTTCGTTTGACAATTGTTTATTCAATTGTCCCCTCTCACGTGGAGTGACTTGTAAGGGGCTTGTAAAGGGCGGGAGTACATCCATCCTTTAGGGAGAATTGAACACTCTTCCTCATATGCTGGAGCATGTAGAGCAGCGGTTTCACTGCACTGGGTCTTTTAATTCGAAGAGAACACTTGTCATAGATTCTCCTCCATATCTTCATCATTTTGTGGTCAGCCCCAACATTGGTAAACTCCATTCTTGAATTGATAGGATTAAGTGAAGCCGACAGCGTATTGAGCAGCAGAGCAGTATCTTTCCTTTTTATCTTTGGGCTGATTTCTTCTCTTGTCTTCAGCATTTACCCCTGGAACGGAGCACCATTTGCATTTTGTTTGGCATCTTGCATTATTTTGTTCGGCTTCTCGCCACAATTGAAGGAGCTCGAAATGTGCTTCAGAGTATGTGTTGTTCCGGTTGATATACCGAGGCCATGTTGGCCGTTGCCTTAAAGATGGCATTGGGTGAGGGCGAGGTGGGTCCACCCTATATTCACCTATCTGTAGCTCACCATTTTGGATCAAGTCCTCCATGATGTCTTTAAATATATAGCAGTCCTCGATGAGATGCCCCGTCTTTTGATGATAGGGATAGAATCGCGAATCATCTTTTCTTTCGATGTCATTTGGTCTTTTGAGCTCTAGGAGGATGACCTTGTTATATTTACAGACCCACTCTAACATAATTTACATATTGTCCTTTGGAAAGGAGTATGGCCTTATTGAGGATTTTTGCTCCGCGGGCTTGGTGGAAGAAGGGCTAGCAGCCTCTTTTGACTTCTTCAGTCGCCGCTCGAAGGCTTGCAAATTAGCAATGTTTATTTCTTCTTGCACCGACTGCTCTTCAGCTAGCCTATTCTTCTAAATTATGGTAGTAGAAGCTGGGCAGTACTTTGCCAGAAAGGCTTCGATATCAGTTGCAATATTGTTTAATTGATCGAAGGAATTGACTTCGATGCCAATTACCCTCAGCAAGATTTCTTTCTTCAGATTGCCCTTGCATATCTAGACAGCACCCTTGTGGCTTGGTGCATGTTTGCATCTTGCACTGATATTTTTCCATCGTTGAATGTCTTTGCATACTCTTGTGCTGCACGTCTATAAGATGAAACATAGAATAATCTGGTTATCACCAAGGTACTTTTCATTAGTTGATTTGTATCATCATAGAAAATTAGATCCTCATGAGGATATGTGTCATGACTATATTTGAGATTCCAGTGTATGATACTATGATATAACATCATTCTTTCTTATTTGTAGAAAGAATATGCCCGTTACAAACAGATGAAGGGCTGGAAGCATTTGGTGGTCTGCAAATCTCGCATCCATGCACTTGGTCTCTATACTACGTCTCAGTTCATTCCCGGAGGAGCAATGGTGATTTGATCTATCTTATACCATATATATTCATAATATTCCTCTATTGAAAAGTGATTTCCTATGTTTAAGCTTTTTGTGAAGCAGATTGGAGAATAGACACTCAGATATTTTGTGTGCCCCGTTAATTAGGTGATAACTTAACAGAATATCTTTTTACTCTTTGAAGAATCTCGCAGAGGTCACACACTCCATTTCTTATATGACAGTTAAATTTGGATGCACTATCGACCCTAAGGTCAAGTGGAAACTGTTAAATAAGCCATGCCCATTGGGCCGACCAGCCCAAGCGTGCCGGTGGGGGGCACACGCGTAGGTGCATGCATGCGCAGGTGCCACACAGGTGCCACACGGCACCCTCCACAACCACCGCCTCTTCTCTCTCTCGTCCGTTCTTATCTCATCCACGAGATATTTTCCATCTGCCTGTTACCTGTATAAAAGGATAGCAGCAGTGAAGATGGGAGAATAACTGTGGGCAGTAAAAGTTTAAACCGTGGGTTGTAAGAAAAAGTGAGTGTGAGATGCAGCAAAAAGTGAAGTGCAGAAAGGGCGTGGGCGCCGCTGCGAACAGGAACGGGAAGAGACTCTGCAGCTTGAGCATGAGTCTCGTGAACGACAAACGGCGACGGCAAACGACGAACGGCTCTCGTGGAAAGTAAGCAAGCTCACGGAGTCTCGTCAACTTCTACCTAAGATTTGGAGTGTGGACCTTTAGAAGTAACTCTGATAGTCATTTCTCGACTCTGCGAGTTAAAGATTTAATATATATATATTTTTTCGTTGCGTGACTAAGATATATCCTACTAAGAAAAAGTAGCTCAGCTAGGGCGGAGTGCCACTAATCAAGGAGAGGTAGCTTGGCTAGGACGGAGTGTCGCTAACCAAGAAAAGGTAGCTTGGCTAGGGCGGAGTGTCACTAACCAAGGAAGCGTATCCTGGCTAGGGCGAAGTGCCGCTAACCAAGGAAAGGTAGCTTGGCTAGGGCAGAGTGTCGCTAACCAAGAAAAGGTAGCTTAGGTAGGGCGGAGTGCCGCTAACCAAGGAATGGTAGCTCGGCTAGGGCGGAATGCCACTAACCAAGGAAAGGTAACTCAACTAGGGCGGAGTGCCACTAACCAAGGAAAGGTAGCTCGGTTAGGGCGGAGTGCCGCCAACCAAGGAATGGTAGCTTGGTCAGGGCAGAATGTCACTAACCAAGGAAAAGTAGCTCGGTTAGGGTGGAGTGCCACTAGCCAAGGGAAGGTAGCTCGGCCGGGGCAGAATGCCGCTAACCAAGGAAAGGTAGTTTGGCTAGGGCGGAGTGTCGCTAACCAAGGAAAGGTAGCTCAGCTAGGGCGGAGTGCCGCTAACCAAGGAAAGGTAGCTTGGCTAGGGCGAAGTGCCACTAACCAAGGAAATGTAGCTCGGCCAGGGCGGAGTGCCACTAACCAAGGAAAGGTAGCTCGGCTAGGACGGAATGCCGCTAACTAAGGAAAGGTAGCTTGACTAGGGTGGAGTGCCACTAATCAAGGAGAGGTAGCTTGGCTTGGGCGGAGTGCCACTAACCAAGGAAAGGTAGCTTGGCTAGGGCAGAGTGCCACTAATCAAGGAGAGGTAGCTTGGTTAGGGCAGAGTGTCGCTAACCAAAGAATGGTAGCTCGGCTAGGACGGAATGCCACTAACCAAGGAAAGGTGGCTTGGCTAGGGCGGAGTGCCACTAACCAAGGGAAGGTGACTTGGCTAGGGCGGAGCGCTACTAACCAAGGAAAGGTAGTTATTCCGACAACGCCGGTTGAGCTGCGTGGTAGAGCTTTATATGCTTTCCATTGAGGGGAGAGAACTGGAAGACCCCTTTATGGTCTACCAGGATGTAGGCACCCCCTTCATATACCCGGCGGATGATGTACGGTCCAACCCAGTTTTTCACCAGCTTTCATGGCGTGATATCGTAATAAAAGCTGGTATAACCGTAGGGGTGGACGCCCAGGGAATGCCCGTTGATAAAGACTTCGGCATTCATATAAACGCCTTCAAAGAAGATGGATACTTCCTTGCCTTTCCAGGACGGGGGCGCGGCGAAGTGCTTGCGGTACCAGCCAATCCCCGTGGGAAAATACCCGCCCGCGTTCTTGGTAGGATTGTGCCGGTCCGGCGCACTCTCTATGCTCCAATCGTGCGGGAGGTCGATGGTTCGCCAGGCCTTGTCGTCGAAGGTGGTTTCACCCGCCGCGTTTGGGTCGCCCAACGTAAATTTCCAGTGATCGTCGAAGAGCGTGCCCAGGGCATTTTCGTTGTGTTGAGCATGGGCGGCCGAATATCCGAGGATCGGGTATCGGCTGCCGGCCGCTTTCGTGGCAAGTGCGTCATTGCTGCGCGTGATCACGTCGAATTCCGCGTAACCCGCGGCGTTGTCATTTTGCGTATTGCGCAACGCGCGTAGCCGCACATACCGGCCTTTCACGGGTGCGAATGTCTTTACCTGCCAGCCGGGATTATTCCGGATATTGGAGAACTCTCCTTTATCGGCCAGTGTCCACCGGGTGGTATCGGTACTCACATAAAACTCGTATTCGGTGATGATGCCGGTGGGCCAGCCCTGGTCCGGCAGGTAGCGGAAACCGGCGAGGTTTTCGATCTCGCCGAGGTCGATCACCAGGTCGCGGGGCATCTTGCCGTCCCGCGGCTGCTGCCATGCCGTACCGGGGTCGCCGTCGATGGCATTGCCGGATTTCGGGTCCGCCTCGATGGCATTGCCGGATCTTGGGTCGGCGCCGAGGATCTTCCAATTCCGCCTGGAGATATCGAAGGCCTCGCGGCATTCGGGGCTGGTCTTTTTTGACATGGGGTCGTAGGCGATCGCCCGGACCACCACTTTGCCGTCCGTGAGGAAGGGCCCGTGGTATCTTTGCGATCCCGTACCCGGCCGGGTCCCGTCGATCGTGTAATAAATCTGCGATTCCGGGTCGGCGGGCCTGATAAAGACCTCACCCGACTGCGCCCGCATGATCGCAGGCGCGTTGAGCACCTGTGGTGCGTTATATAAGCCGAAAATGATGAAGAGAAGAAAGAGCATTTTCAGACTTTGACAGAGTTCATGTGGCAAGGGAATAAGCATGGGTTAAACTATAGTGGCACAAGCACCAACATCAAAAGAGCTAATGCAGTGGTAGCAATGGACCCGGGAAGTGGGTTGAATGGTTCTATGCTTTGTTTGCAACAACGAGGTTGCAGGTTCGATTCCCTTTGGTGGCAAAGCATGGTTGTGCGTTCGCCAGTGTCCGCACCCACGGGTGGTTCTCTGGCTTGGGTCTGGGCAGCACTGCTAGGGGGTTTTACGAATCCCGCCCCTTGTCCCAGTCGGCAGACCTCATGATGTGCAAGCAGTAGGATCCATAGGTCCAAAGTGGCCGCACGCTGAGGTTGGTGGCAGGGGTGGACTTCCCCGGGCATCATTAAAAAAATGCAGTGGTAGCAAGAGCAGTTGAACACCTGACTGTTGAGCAGCAATGCATTAAATGATTGGCTTTCTGTTACTTGAGATGGTCTGAATACCTTTAGCTCATAAATTGTAGCATTTGTGGGCAGTCAATGGTAACATGTTGAACAGACATCATAGTGCTGCCTGCTCTGTTCATTCTTTGTGCAGGAAATGTGTGAAACATTTGGGCACGATCAGGATGCAACTTATTGAACTTGACATGTGTTTTCAGCATCTTGTGTAAGGGGTGGACATCTTGTTCAGAAACAGAAGGTCCGGCTCTGAGGATTTTATGTTGGCTTAGTCTGCATCTCAAGTGGCAGCCTTGCTGTCAGGGCCAAGTGCCATCAACCCTTGCTGCTCATGTTAAGACGGAGACCAAGGGACATTCATAACACATGCAGTGAAAATATAAGGGCATAGAGAGAAACAGATGAAGGTAAACAACAGAAAGGTGTCATGCAGTTGCATACAGCCTTCTTCTCTGTGTACCACCCTGCTTTGCTAATCATATTTTTTATTACCTTTTTTTCTCATTCAACTTGCAGCTCCTGCCTGCTGCTGGTAGTGGGACCGCATCTGCTATAGGCAGCTGAAGGAGGGAGGGCGAGAGAGAGAGGGATTATGCTAATCATATTTTCTCCTTGCATTTTTTTCCCTCACTGTGGATGCTGCTACTGCTAACTTGGTATATTTAATAAGGGTAGCATGTTTAAAATTGAATAACTATGGAACCATGCAATTAAAAATCATGTGGTGCATATTTTTGGATTCCATGTATTTTTCTCTATATTACCATGTCTTTAGTTTTCCAAAAATACTTTTAAATTCAAAGTGACATTGTTCATCCCCCTAATAAACAGTAATGAGAAAAAATTGAACTGCACTGAGTCTGGAAACGCATCCAGCGGATGCAGAATAGCCAACACTCCTAAAAGCAAACAAAAATAGAATTGGCGAAACCATATATATGTGAAACTATATATATGTGAAGGCATTATTTCCTAGAAACTATATATATGTGAAGATTAAATTAATGTGAAAATTTTTGAAATTCGCACCCATGTACAAGGGCGCCAATTGCCATCCCTCTTGAAATTACAGAATGGACGCCCCTCTGCCTAGGCGCCAATTTCTTGTTTTCACAGTTTCCTGCACGTTTCTTTGGACCATGCCACGGGTCTTTTTGGCACTGTTATCTCATTCCGTAGATACAGTCCCTGTTTCACGACATTTCTCGCATACCCCTCAACTCTCGGTGATGTTTGAACCCTCCGCGGGATATTCCTTCCTTCGGACTGGTGATTTCATTATTGGGACCTCCGTAAGTCTACGCGAAGCCTTGGACTCCCTCAAGACCACTGAGCAGGTTGTACCCTAAAAACTCATAACACAGTGTCTTGTCACGTCACTCTAAAGAAACGTGATGTCTTAGCCCTCCTAGAGTGCTATTTGTAGCCTCTTTGAGACTCTGTCAGTAATTGGCGACACTGACTTAGGCGCCAAAAAGAATTGGCGACTAGTCCGGTGGCGTTATTTTCCTACTATAGCGACCTGAGCCTGGGCGTTATTTCATCCAGCCTGTGCCGTTCAAAGAAATAAGCGACCATGTTTTGAGCCCTATTTCTGAAATCACGGTGACTAAATGGGCGCCATTTACCCAGTTTCATGAGGTCTTGAATTTCGTGATTTATCAGTATATCATCCTTGTTCAAGTTTCATCATTGAATTCTTTCATTCTGTGAATCTACATTATCATCCTATAAATACTTATTCCTTTGAAACTCTATTGGATTTCTTAATGGGCTTAGGCCCCAGTACATCACACAACTAGCTCCACTAGATATTCAAATCTACTCCGAGATGGTGCATCGATCACAATTGTTAGAGGATGCCACGGAATTGTCCGATAAGATCCGTGGAAGAGAGAAGAATAAGTCAGGTTACAGTGATTACAAGCCCAGCTTCAACAACAAGAAACGGTCAGGAAATGCCAGATCTAAGTTTCTAAAGAGTGATTCTATCATAGCTGTTTAAATCAATAAAAATTTATTAAAATCTGTAATCACCTAATTCACCCCCCTCTTGGGTGTCATTGATCACGAGACTTCAATTAAAAGGTCCACCAAAACTTTGGAAAGTAAAAACTTTCGCATCATATCAACTTATTTGATCTTGGGTGAAATCTTTCATGTTTGCATTGTGTATGTTGCTTGGGTTTAGTCACGCCCATTTGTGGTGTTTGTGTTGCATTTTCTCATCCATCATATAAGTTTGATGTTGCTTCATTTAGTTTTAGGCCTTTGTTACATTCTATAGTTTGGTTCCATTGATCTAGGTCATTTTTCTGCATTGGTTTTGTGCATAGCCCCTACCTGTTTGTCTGTCTGTCTCAGAGCCTGATAGCGCCCCTCCTAGGGCCGCCTCCTGCTAGTGGCATTCATCATTAGACCACCTTCTACTTTGGTTCAGCCTTACCCTCCTCGTTCTACGTGCCCTCTTCCCTGGTTGTATTTCCTTGATTTTCCTGTATTAAGTCACCACCCCTTTCATGGAGCAACATTATAATCTTGTATATTACCCTTCTTCTTACCCATCTTCCTACCCCTACGTGGAATCCTCTGCCCACGCGGGCCCTTCTTCCCATGGTCTCTCTGATCCATCCGAGTAACAGGCCAATCTCATGGCCCACCTCTCTTGTCTTGTTCGTCAAATGGACCCAATTCAGGCCCAAAACTTAATTGCTAACCATCTTATTGGGCCTTCACCTTCCTATGTTGTTGCTAGCCCGATTGGTCCTTGTTCGAATGTCCAATCTCATCTTAATGGGCCTCATTTTTCTTCTCCTCACGTTACAAGTCCAATTGGTCCTTATACTAATGTTCCTTCTAGGCCCGCATATCCTGAACATCAATATTGCTTTGCAAATAATCAGTATCCTATTCCTTATACCAAATGACATTTTTCTACCATAAAATGAAAACATAAATAGATAAATGGCTTACATCATCAGCAATTTGCAGGAGGCCATTTTCATCCTGCACAGTAAAATAAACGTTGTTTTCAATGAGTATAATGATGATTGGAGTATTCAAAAAGTGAAACAGAATTTGAGGAAACAGAGTCACCTGCTTAACAAAGGGCTTGCAGTATCATAATATACCACAATGGATGTAAATTATGTTGGAAATGAAGTTGTATGAAAAATGTAGAGCAGAGTGATTCACATGCAAGGGTGCACATTCATCAAAAATCTATAGACTTCAAAAAAAAAGCCCAGAATTTCTGATGCGTCAAGACATGATGCCCACTCCTAGACTAGATTTTGCTCCTATTCTAGTGAAATAGGTTGCAGATGATCCACTTCCAAGATACAATTGTCCTCTCCCCAATGCACCAAAGGTTTAGTCAGATTGCAGCAACGGGGATGAACATCACAAAGGCCACATCCTCAAGCTCAAAAGATGAAAAGAGGAAAATACAGAAGATAAAGGAAGAAGATAAAGGTATATCAATAGAGAAAATTTTATGATAAGAATAGCCTCCTGATATTTCTGAGGATACATAAGCTCTAGGAAGGTCCTAGCAATCTTATACAGACAGTCGGATTCTTCTTCCTTCTTCATGGATGGCATTTAACCATTCTCTCTTTTTTTTTTTTTTGGTCATGGGGGTACATACCGGGGAGGAGAACGGGGGATGGGAATTTTACTGGGACTCCGGAAAGCATGACCCAGCGCCTCCGGGAAGCGCCCCCTATAGATGCTGGGAGGCACCGACACGTGCACCCCCCAATGCACAGATAAGCGGAGCTACAGCCGAGCCACACCCACTGGGGGCCCAAAAAACCCAGGGCCTTGCACTCCCCCAAGCAATGGGGGAGGCAAGGTTTGCACCTGGGACCTCACGGTTCCCCATGAGGTAATGAACCAACTGGGCTACTGTTGGAAGCAAATTTTGCTTTGCAAAAATATGTCCTCTGTTATTTAATTGGAGCAGAAATGGGTCAACTTGAAGAGCCTCACTCGATTTCATGCTCTATACTTGTAGTATTTCATGTTTTATTTTGATCATGTAATAGTGTTTTATTTTCATGCACAGACCTGCAAAACTAATAGAAAAGGTAATAACTTTGGCCAAATTTATGCGTTCTCATGCATTGGTGACATAACATCACGTTTTATCTTTTAGTTTCTATATAGTTTTCATCCTTATTTGCCTTAGAATAGGCTCTACATGTCGGATGCTAGCTTTTGTCTGATGCAGACAGATACTGGTCATGTAGAGACCGTGATTACTAGATAGCGGTCCTTGACAAACTGCGATCTGGTTCCAATAACTAGATCAAACCATGTTTATTTCCATTATATAAATAATCTTATGCATGCCTTGGCTTATAATTATATTCCCTGATCCTGGCATGATTTATACTCCATGTTAGAATGTTTTAAAAGCTTAATTTCATGTATGTTAATTTCACGCTAAAACTTTATAGTTTTATACATAAAGGAAAATTTCCATGACTTAAGTACACCTTGATTTATGCTTGGACGCATTCCTTTCTCATCCCCTTTCTATTTTATTACTTCACATATAGCTCGTACTCTGCTACATTACTATTAGATCACTTGCACTTGATAGGAACACCTCTTGAACTTGAGAGCCTCTCTATCGAATATACCTTCTCGCGGACTAGGTGATCTTATTTCAAGACATCCGTAAGTCTTCACGAGTCTGGGATTCCCACTAGGATGCCGAGCTGGTTATCCCCTAAAAACCCAAAAGTCTATAGGGCACTTCGTGAATTCTATGTTTTTCGTGGACTGCCATGATCGCGGCCATCGGGTGACTACTACCTTCATATAGCAGCTGGTCTCTGACCGCGTTCTACTAGTTGTTATACTGAGTCGACCTTTTCCTTGTTCTACATCGACTCCACTCTTGATCACGGCCTGGACTTGACCGCGTTCTTCTGATAGCGGTCTAGAATCAACCGCGTTCTATCTAAGTGTTGTCCAGCCTGAGGTTTGACCCAAGGGTTGATTCTACTCTGTTCTCAGATGATCTTCTAATTATCTGGAACCCAAATCTTGTACAATAAGTCATTTATGAACTATGAAAAAAATAATGGCATAGGCCCGGAGCGTAAGGCGTAAAGCCCGTAGCGCGGGCTTCCGGGCCTGCACAAAGCGAAGCGGGAAAACGCGAAACTTTCATTTCGCGCCGGAGCAGGCCGGGAAGTCTGCGCTACGGACTTGTCCCCGCTCTTCCTTTCTCTTCTTTGCCCGGCTTCATCATGAAATCCTTTTTCACTTCCCGCTTCGGCGTCGAACCGACCGTCGTCGCCCGCGCCCCCGGTCGCCTCGAATTCATCGGCAACCACCTCGATTACAACGGCGGTCCGGTACTCGGCGCGGCCATCGACCGGTATGTCACCGTGGCCGTCGCGCCGCGTTCCGACCGCAAGATCGCGCTCGTGTCGCAGTCGATGAAGGAAGCCGCCGAACTTTCCATCGACGAAGTCGCTCCGGTGACCGGCGAAAACGCCTGGGTGAACTATCCGCTCGGCATGCTCTCGGTGATGCGCGACGCCGGGATGGTCGTGAAGCACGGTTTCGATCTCGCGGTGACGAGCGACCTGCCGCCGGGCGCCGGTCTCTCCAGCTCCGCC
>JANBPO010007228.1:0-127423 GCA_024336825.1 Amorphophallus titanum | reverse complement strand
GAACTCGCCACCGGTTACGCGCTCGCCGCGCTCTTCGGCTTCAAGGCCGACACGAAGACGATGGCGGAACTCGGCCGGAAGGCGGAGAACACGTTCGTCGGCATGCCCTGCGGCATTCTCGACCAAGGCTGCTCGGCCTTCGGCAAGGCGGAAAACCTCGTGTTCATCGACTGCGCCGTGAACGCGTTTTCCAACGTTCCGATGCCGGCCGGCACTCACTTCTGGATTTTCAATTCGCAGAAGAAACACGCGCTCATCGATTCCTACTATTCCACGCGCTTCCGGGAATGCGCCGAGGCGTTCGCGATTCTGAAAAAAACCGATCCGGCGCTCGCGAATCTCGCCGCCGCGACCGAGGCCGCGGTCGTCGCCGCCCGCGCCGAACTCGGACCGGACCGTCTGCATCGCGCCTTGCACGTCGTGCGCGAAACCGCCCGCGTGAACGACACCGTCGCCGCGCTCAAGTCCGGCGACATCGCCCGGGTCGGACGCAATCTGACCGCCTCGCACAACTCGTCGCGCGACTGGTTCGGCAACAGTTGCGCGGAACTCGACTTCCTGATGGCGCAGGGCGGAGCACACCGTGGCGTAGGAGATCTCTACAGGAGTTTCAAGAACCTGAAGCCTCCAAAGTTTACAAGTTCTTCCAACCCCGACAATGCTGAAAATTGGCTTAAGGAGATTAAACAAATCTTCCGCGTTATGTAGTGCATAGATGATGAGAAAGTTTTGGTAGCCACGTTTCAGCTGGAACGAGATGCTAGATGTTGGTGGGAATCTGTGGAAGCCACCCTGATGGAAGACAATGTTACCTGGGCCGACTTTGTTGGCTATTTTAACAACAAATACTTCTCCGACTGCGTCCAGGAGAAAAAGGCTGTGGAGTTTGTCGCTCTGAAGCAGAGAACCTTGACTGTGGCCGAGTATGAGGCCCAGTTCTCTCGATTGGCTAGGTATGCACCGCACCTAGTGGGTACCGTGAAGATGAAAGCTCAATACTTCTTGAACGAGCTTAGGCCCCAGTTCATCACCAAACTGGCTCCGATGGATATCCAGTTATATCCAGAGATTGTCCGTCGTGCTTAACTGCTTGAGGATGCCATGGAATTATCTGACAAGATCCGTGATAAAGACAAGAAGGAGACCATTGCAAGCCCCAACCATTTCAAGACTTCTCTCAACAAGATGCGACCTTTTAATGGAGGTGAGTCCTCCAAAGATAAGAAGCCAAAGGGTAACAACAAGCCCTTCTCCATCACTGCACCCGCCAAAGAGAATTGCTATTATTGTGACAAGCCCAGTCATAAGGCTGAGGAGTGCTGGAGAAATCTGGGACATGTCTCCGTTGTGGGAGTCGAGAACACAAGATTCCTGATTGCCCTCTGCTAAATGAACAAATGGAAGTGACCAAAGATGAGAAGCGCTCGGCAAAGAAACAAGGACGTCTCCAAGCTCTGAAGGTGACCGAACCAACTGAAGGCGGATTGGTGGAAGGTACTTTATCTATTTGCTCCAAGTCTGCTCAAGTTTTGTTTGATACTGGCACAACACATTCCTTTATTTCAAGAAAATTTGCTACATCATTCCCTATGGAACCACAATGGATGAACTTCATAATTTTCACTCCATTAGGGACTGAGTCTGATGTCACATTCCATTACCCAAATTGTAAGCCACAACCGTTAAGCTAGCCGCTGCCACACGCTCCTCTCTTACACCTGCCTCTGATCTCGAAACCAATAACACGCTGCTGGGACCTAGGGTCCGAGAACAGTATATACAATTTCTGAAGGAGTTCATAGACTGCTTCGCCTGGACATATGATGAAATGCCAGGACTAAGCCCTGATGTAGCACAGCACCTGCTGGCAATAAATCTGGAAGTTAGTCCCGTAAAACAACCGCCCAAGAGGATGCGACCTGAGCTGATTAATCAAATTAAAAAAGAGGTCGACAAGCTAAAATGTGGGCTTCGTCGAAGAGAACCAATTGGAAAGTGCAGGTGAGTCATTTGTTGCTTCATGAATGAAAATTGGGGGAACAACTTTCCAGTGAGACAGTCAGTGTGGACATTCCTGTCAATCCGATGACAACAGCTTGTGTCAGTGTGACTTCGACTTCAGCTCTCTATCAGCAGATTAAAGAAGTTCAGCAAGCTGATTTTGATTTGTCTCGCATTATAATGATGTATGACATTGAGTTTGATGATGAGCTGACGCCTACGTCATTTGGTCGCTTCGACCGTGGCGACGCCAACTACTCCATCACAACAGTGCCTACGGCACCCCTACTACCTCGACCTAGACATTGTTCATATCAAGGATACACTTTGACGCCCCTCGAGTGGAAACCTACTAAGTCACAGGTCCTCTTACGGACTCTATGTGCGAATACGGAACTACCTACACAATAACGCAATGACCCGGGGACCGTCACAAATGACGGAATTGTCCCGTGACATGCAAACACTTGTAATTAGTTCAATTACCAATTCTATCTCTCATTCTAGAGGTAAGTCTGGTAACTCATCAGGGAAGACGTCGGGAAACTCAAAAACTATCAATATACCACTGACATCTTACTGTGGTGCCTCATGAGCAAACACTGAAGCTAAGAATCCCTGACACCCTGCATTAAACAATCTACAGGCTCGAAGGGCAGAAATTATAAAACGAGAGGAGCGGGATCGAATACCTTGAAAATAAAATGTTGATTTCTCAGGTGGCTGAAAATAGCCCTTCATAGATCTGCAATCAACAAAAGCGCCATATTGCTCTAGCCAATCGATTGTCTTGTGCTCTAATTTTATTACTTGTGAGAGGCTTACCATACCGGCTGTTCACGTTCCTGATATTCTTTCTGCTATATCAAAAGCTTAGGGCGTAATAGTTAAAGTGCTATCAGAGCATAGGATTATAAGTCCTAGGAAAAAGTCATGTCATAGGTTAAGTCTAAGACTTAGGGACCCATACTTATAAAACAAGGAAAAAAAATTCCAACCGTGAGAGAAATTAGGTAGACCCTGAGATGAGATAGTAATTAGAAATTATCTCTAAGATTAACCCCACCAATTTCATTAGAATTAACAAATCTATTACTCTTCTCAGGTACCTTATTCTCATAATGACTCATTGTATCGATTGGGGTGGAATGCAACAAACTGTTGCTGGTCTCACCCAGGCCTTGCAAAATATGGCCCAAGCCGACGCTAGGGTAGGCACTGGTGATCTGCACCGCAACTTCTGGAGTTTAAATCCTCCGTGATTTTCAGGTTCTTCTAATCTCGATGAGACAGAAACTTGGATAGATGAAATGAACCGCATATTCGAGGTCATGCAATGTACCGACCAAGAGAAGGTTTGTCTCGTCATGTTCCAGTTAAACAAAGACACCCGTACCAGGTGGAAGTCTATTCTTGCACCACCTGCAGACGCACCACATACTTGGAATGGATTTCTTGCTCTTTTTCGAGCCAAGTACTTCTCCAAACATGTTAAGGAGAGGAAGGCGGCCGAATTCGCATCACTACATCAAGGCATGATGACAGTGGCGGAATATGAGTTACAATTCTCTCGTCTGGCACCCTATGCTCAGCACTTAGTGAGCACGGATCTTCTGAAAGTAAAATCACTTTATGGACAGGTTGCGGCCCATTTTCATCCAGCAACTTGGCCCATAGAATATTCGGACCTACGCATAGATGGTCCAACAGGCACACTTATGTGAACGAACCTTGGAGAAGGTCGACAAGCTCAAGGGCAAAGGGGAGGAGCCGAGCCGAAAGTCAGATCAGCGAGTTAAGAAACAAGAGAAATTCAGTATTACCTACAACTCTCGGGATAACAAGAAGAGATCCCGGAGTGGAAATGACAAGGATGATCGCTAGAATAAAAAGGTAGTTACTTACAATCGAATAGCTCCAGAAATCTCTTGCGCATAGCTTCTTTCGTCTCCCATGTTGCTTCTTGGTCGGTACTTTTACTCCACCGGACTTTTACCGTGGGAATGGTTTTATTTCGAAGCTGACGTGCTTCTTTATCGAGTATCTTGAGTGGCCTTTACTCGTACGTCATATCCTTTTGTATAACCACATCATCATAACTTATAACATGAAATGGATCTGGGACGTATCTTTTTAACATTGAGATATGAAATACATCATGGACTCCTGATAATTGAGGAGGCAAGGCTATCCGATATGCGACCTCGCCAACTCTTTCAAGAATTTTAAAAGGGCCAATGAATCTTGGAGTAAGCTTGCCTTTTATGTCGAATCTTCAAATATCTCGACCTGGGGACACCTTGAGAAACACATGGTCTCCCACTTGAAATTTTAGGTCTCGTCTTCTATTGTCAGCATATGACTTTTGTCTATCCTGAGCCATCTTGAGTCTCTCTCTAATAAGTTTTATTTTCTCAGTTGTATCCCGAACCAGCTCCGGGCCTAGAAGTTATTTTTCCCCAATTTCATTCTAGCAGATTGGTGAGCGGCAACTCCTTCCATATAGGGCCTCAAATGGTACCATTTGAATACTAGCTCCATTGTTGTAGGCAAACTCCACTAGAGACAAATGATCGTGCTAACTCCCACCGAAGTCAATAGCACATGCCCCGAGCATATCTTCTGTCACCTGATTTGTTCTTTCAGTTTGACTATCTGTTTGTGGATGGAATGCAGTGCTAAAATTCAATCGGGTCCCTAATGAATGTTGTAGACCCTTCTAGAATTGTGATGTGAAGCAAGGGTCTCGATCAAAAATAATAGTGACAGGGGCACCATGTAGCTTGATTATCTCCTTCATGTACAAAGCTGCTAATATATCAATAGACCATCGACTTTTAATTGGTATAAAATGTGATGATTTCGTCAATCAGTCTATGATTACCCATATATCATCATGTCCTCTTGTCTTTGACAGACCTATGATGAAATCCATCCCTATACTCTCCCACTTCCACTCGAGAATTTCTAAGAGATGTAGCTTTCCAGCGGGCTTTAAGTGTTCCGCGGTTCAAAGTGTATAAGCCCGAAATCTAAGTATAAAAGTCCTGAAAATATGCTCTAGTATATTTAGTAGAGCTAAAATAGATTTTTTAAGGTCAAGAGCCTCGCCCCCATTCCTTTTCATTTTTCTTAATGATTTTATAAGACACCCCTAGAAAGAATTTTAACTAGTATTGAAGATAAACATCTTAATGTGCAGAATTCTTTTTAGAGCCAGCCTTCTGAATTACATTTCCTTTTTCATAGATTTTACATTTTACACATTTTTCACGGACAGTCAAGTTTAGTTCACTCCTTTAGCACAAGAAGACACATTGATTAGATGCTAGACTCCCCGATTATTCAGAATATCACTAACCATCGTGTCTCAATTTTGAACAGAGGTGGCTTGCCATATCATGACATAGTCCACGTCACTTCTTGGGTGAAGGGACATGGTTTCTCAATGAGCTTCAACCATTACTCTGCCTTTTGTTTTGATTTTTCTCAATAATCTTTAAACAGATGTAGCTAGACCTTGACTTCATGACTTGGTTCCCATCACTTCTTTTGGTGAAGAGTCCATGTTTCTTAGTCAATCATAGTCATTGCTCTGTAGATTCATCTTTTAATCTTCTTAGGCGATTACCCTTCAAATTCATCATGTTGAACCCCACAGATGATTGATTTTGGATTTATGAGTTTTGATGATGACCAAATTCTATGTGAGCCATGACTGTGTATTTGACCTTATAAATTGTCTGAAAGTTCATATATCTGAGGTTTGTGGATTTGCTGAAGTGTCTTCACTCAAATGCTAACCCTATCATGAGAGTTTAAATTATATCTCTAATGGTTGTTGATCACTTGAAATGGATTTGCCCAATGAGTACTCATCATGTGGTTACATATCAACATTCAATGGTTAAGTTAGGTTCCAAGGCAAGGGCTTTAACTTTGCATCATTAACCTTTTCAAATTCAAGTAAAAGCAATTGAGTTGATGTGTTTTTGTAGGTTAGTGGATGGTTTGAATGGCCTTATATCATAAGGGATCAAGGTGAGATCAAATCAATTTGATTTTCTTGCAAACATTCAAGATTTTTGGGCTAACAAGAAGGGTGTCGACCCTTGGGGTAGAAGAGATTTGATGTGATTTAGAGCTCCCCCTTTCTCTTCTTCGACTGTGCTTGAGCACTTCTGCAGGTTGAGGACGTTCTTGACACGGAATGGTTGGATGAAGCTCGAAACTTGTTGCAACTTTGGTTCCAGATGCAGCTACCAGTTGGTGGTTGATTGAAGGCTTGTAACTCACTTCTTCCCTTCACATTCAAACTCGGATCTCAGTGGAAGAAGCCCCTAGAGTTGCTATTTTGACCTGCACTCACAAGTGTTAGAACAACAACTGAAAATCTCAGATCTATGTCTCTTAATTAGGGTTACGACCCAAAGGAGTGGTTTTTATGCTTCTTGGATAGTCAACAGACATATTGGGGACCAGATCCACAAATTACGGAGTGATTTAAGGGAGGTTTGACTAGAGTTAATGGACTTTCGAAGCTTGGACAGAATGTCATCTTTTTACGGCACCGGACAAGTGTCAACACCTGGTGTCGACACTTGATACTCTGTTGTTTGGAAAAAATCCCAGACAGAAGCCTGGCCACAAGGTGTCGACACCAGGTGTCGACACCTGGTGATCTGGCTTACTAGAAAGCTGCCAGACAGAACCAGTTCAGGAAGGTGTCGACACCTGGTGTCAACACTTCCTGGCTTTCATTCTAGAATTGGGCCAGACAGTGTATTCTATCTACAGATGTCGACACTAGGTGTCGACACCTGTTGGGACAGAATGCCCACCCTTTTTGCCAAAATTAGAACCTCCAACCTTACCATGGTTTTGGCATGATTGATTGTAATGGTTAGAAGGTCTTCCAGCCTGCAAAAACACTAAGTGTAAGTCAAATTCCTCCAATGTAGATCGTACTGATCAACTCATTTCATTTCACTATCTTTAATGGAATTTTTAGTGTCTTGGAAAATTATAAATAAGTAATGCATGTCCAAGGTTATTTTCCATTCCCCATTCAAAAAGGAAGATGTGATGAGATATCCATATCAATTCAAAAATCAACATTTACCTCATCGTTACTTGAATTCTCCATTGGTCCTCAATTTCTTGTTCATGTGGAGTTGTTCATTCAATAGCCATTTTCCTTCCAACTTTCAATTACAATTTGCATGATAAACACATTTGGAGTTCAAGACCCATTATCCTCACATTCAAGAACACAATCGTGTCACATGCATTAATTCATCATCAAAACTCATCATCCACACATCATAACCTCGGGGGCAACAATCTCCCCCTTTTTGATGATGACAATAATGCTATGTGCTACGATACAAATACAATGACATCCATTCCATAATTCATCTTTCATGCATCGAACCACACACATTTGTATTAATTGATCGAAGTAACATTCACACACATAATGGAATTCCACAGCCATAGCTAAAAGCCAATTTTTGGTTTTTCATTATAGATGCATAAAACAAGAATACAAGGACACCTTACATAACACTGTGACCATGCCGTGACCATGCCATGACTGCTACAGACTCATTTGACACTGACACAAGACTCATTGACACAGGACTGACATTGCAACTGACTCAACCCGACTAAGCATGGTCCATACAAGCATGCAAAACACCACAACACACGATATACTAGAAACATAGCGAACATAGCATAGATAACTCTCCCCCTTTGTCATCAACAAAAACAAGGGGAACTGGGACAACTAGAAGCATTTTGCCAATAGAAAGATCAAGGCTCATCAGATCTGGAGGTTGGCGGACGAGGAGGGTTGCGAATGTAGTCATATATGGCAGTGAACTACTGGGATTGAACATCCATGGCGGTTTTAAGATAATCAATGGAGGTGTTTATGGATTCGAAGGCCTGGAGATATGTGGTGTCATTAAGCTTTAATTCCGCCACATCTCTAGTAAGAGCATCCACTGACTCCCTAAGCTCACCCACATCACCACTGATAGCTTCCATATTCAACAGCATCCCATAGATATCCGGGGAGGCACCGTGTGAGCTGGAAGGCCCTCCATGTTCAGCCTGAACATCTTCTTCTTCTTCCTCATCTGTATCCACCTCAGGTTCCCTTTCTTTCATTGATTACAGAGCGTGCACTAGTCGGCCTTGGCCATCTCTAATATAGCCCATGTTCTTGCAAACAGAGTGAACAGTATAGATATCCCCTTCTCTTAATGAATGACATGGTTCTTTGCTCAACTGAATTCCCACCCACTGAAAAATGACTGTTAAGGCAGCAGCATATGGCAGAGTTTGATGCCGTTTGTGATGGCAGCTGATTATTTGACTATAAAAGAGAGCCAAAAAATTTATGGGCTGTTCAAGTATGAGGTTGGCAATGATGAAGCTTTGTTGGTGTGTGACTTTCTCTCGACCGCCGGCTTTGGGGAGCAGGATGGTAGTGAGCATATGATGGAGAATGCATTGTAAAGGCGAAAAATGGTTTGCATTTAACCCGCTAACTGAACGATCTTGCATTTCTTCCCTTGTCAATAATGTATAAACTACATCCTCATCAAGCATGAAATCTTCAAAGAGCTCACCATCATTAGGCATGTTGAAAGCAACAGCTAACTTATGAGGTGTGAGAGCAATCGGTTGGCCATTCACCACTATCATATACTTGTTATTCTTAATGGCCATGTTGCCATAGAACTGAAGAACAAGAGGATAATAGATCTTGCATTATTCGGCCATGAATGGAACCAAGTTTGGTTGCTTTTGCAGCAAAGGTAGCAACTCTGGGAGTGCGGTGTGCAAATCATGGAAATCTACTGCTCGAGGGTGAAGAACCTTCCTTTCCATCATCTTAAACTATGCAGGAGTGGGGGTTTGTGTGAATGCTTGCTGTTCTTGGCTCTTGGCCCTTATTTCCCTCTTTCGATGGGATTCCACAGCGGGTTCCTTCCCGAGCGCACGTCTCTTGGGCGCCATAGGGAGACAAAGACTATGGAGATGGAGATAGAGGTGAAGATTGGGTGATCTTGCTTGATCATAGGGGCCCTTACCTCGGATGAGATGGATCTCCACAGATCACCCACACTCCAGGTGACAAATAGCCGAATAGGAGAAGATCCATGGATGCTCGACCAAGGGAATAGCACGGGTGCCGCGGCATTGTCTGCTCTCTCTAGGGATTAGAATAGGGAGTGGAATGCCAAGGGGATGGAGTGGGTATGAAAGGAGGGCGGCACTAGTAGTGGAGGGGCTTTAGGATGTTTTTAGATAAGGGTTGGAGGGGGTTTTAAAGGGTCAAAACCCTTTTTGAACCGGTCCACAAAAACCCACGGCTGGGAAGTGTCAACACTGGGTGTCGACACTTCGACCTTTCAAATTCTAAATCATCCAACTTCATTAATTCACAAAAATTGAGATTACATACTTATTTAATATTTATGGAGGATGGAACCCCAATGGCCCTCCTCTCAAACCCTATGACCAAAATAACCCTAGGACCAAAAACATAGTGTGAAAATCACACCAAAAATACGTAAAAATAGAAAAGGCCATTGATGGACCACTAATGGGCCTCTCAACTAATAAAATGACCAACTAATAAAAAGAAAGTACATCAATTCACTAATGGACCATCATCAAGCCAAAGAGATGTCGGTGTCACTACTGAAGGCCTCCGATGACGCTAAACGCGGGTTAGGTCGAATCGGATCTGCGTGCGGGTGTCCTCCAATCCTCCCCGCTTGGGAGGAACTCGACCCTGTCGAGTAGGGGTCCTGGCCGCTCTGGTATTACTCCAAGAGACTAGGGTCAATCTGCTATAGCTCCTCGCGTGTGATTCACATGTCCTCAGTAGGTGGCCATCCTCTCCAACGAACCAAGTAGCATTGAAAATCACTACTTCGTGATGTAATAACATGCTCATCTAGTATCTAGTCAATATGCTCACATCGTATTGTAACAGAGATTGCAGGTTGACACTCAAAGGTGGGGTCACTCACAAGGGGGGAAGAAGGCTCGAAAGGATCACTAGAGATCACTGTTGAGTCTTGATAAGCCACTAGATCTGAGACATTTAATGTGGAATTAATACTATAGTCTGGTGGTAGATCTACAACACACGCATAGGGCCCGGCGCACTTCAACACATTGAATCAACTTGCTCCTCGAGCTTGTAGCTTCTTCATGGTCCCCAATGGAAACCGCTCAGGTGTAACCCTGATCATCTCGTAGTTGCCCTCCTGTAACTCTTGTACTCTACGGTGTGCATTTGCCAATTTTTTGTAGTTTTCATTATTGATCTCAATATGACGACGGATGTATCATGAAAACTTCTAATATGCTCAGCTGGCGACTCGACTGATTCTAAAACACGGGCCTGAATGGGCATGGGGACAAGATCGATGGGTCTCCTAGGTCTATAGCCAGTAACTATCTCAAAGGGACTCATGCCGATTGACCTATTAACCGAGTTGTTGTATGCAAACTCTGTTAAAGGTAAGATCATATCCCAACCATGCTCATGCTCTCTAACTAGACATCGCAAGAGATCACCCAACTCCTATTAATTACTTCAGTCTGCCCATCGGTCTAGGGGTGATAAGCTGTAGAGAACTTGAGCTTCGTGCCCATAAGGTGCCATAAGGTCTTCTAAAAATACTTGGCAAATCACACATCCTTGTCGAAGACAATAGTCTTGGGTAGCCCATGTGGACAGACAATCTCAGCTAGAAAGAGGCGGGCTACCTTCGATGCATCTGATGTCCTGGCACAGGAGATGAAGTGAGCCATCTTGGAGAACCTATCAACAACCACCATGATAGATCGTGCTGGCAGACCGTACATGGCAACCTTAGAACAAAATCCATACTAATATCTTGCCACAGACGATTTGGCACAGGGAAGGGAGTTTACAAATTGGTGTTCTGCTTTCATTGCTTAGCCGTAGCGCAAGTGTAGCACTGAGCCAAAATGCAGGCCACATCGCACTTCAGGCTGGGCCTAAAGAACCGATACTCAACCAACTCGATGGTTTTGTTCCGGCGGAAGTGGCCGGCGAGACCTCCTATATGAACCTCCCATATCAAAAACTCATGGGCAGAGGTCTGCGGAACACAACCTATCTCCACGAAAAAGATAACCCTCCTAAAAGATGTAATCATTATACTCTTTGGAGGGTCCTGACTGGAGCACTGCATGGATTAGACCAAAATCTGGGAAATCAGGATACTCCCGAAGTCTCTCAGACCCTGTAACCTTCGTGTGAACAACAGATAAGAGGGAGGATCAATGGCTCAGTGCGTCTACTACATGATTCTCCACACCCGCTTGATGACTGAGGATGAATGTATAGGCCTGAAGATACTCTGCCCATCGACTGTGTAGGGGGTTGATCTTCTTCGGAGCATGGAGAAATCTGAGGGCCTTATGGTCAAAGTATAATACACACTCCTGCGGTAGTAGATAATGCCTCCAATGCCTCAAAGCCTGCACTACCGTGTAAAACTCCTTGTCATAGGTAGAGTAATTTAGTTTCGCATCATTCAATTTCTCGCTAAAGTATGCACTGGGGTGACTCTCATGACTTAACACTCCACCTATGCCGACACCAGAAGTATTACACGAGATCTCAAAAACCTTCGAAAAATCGGGTAGTCAAAGTACAAGTGCCCGAGTCATCATTTCCTTGATGTCACGAAAGGCCGAAGTAGTGGCCTCTGTCCACACAAAGGCTCCCTTCCGAATATAGTCTTTGCTCGGAGCTGTAACTGTGCTGAACCTACATATGAATCGACGGTAGAAGGTAGCCAAGCCATGGAAGCTACACACATCATGGATGGTCTATGGCTTTGGCCACTCTATGATCGCCCTAACCTTCTTCGGGTCAGTAGAGACACCCTCACTGGATACAATGAACCCTAAGAATGTAACATGTCATGAAGGTACGTTTCTTGAGGTTGCCATACAAGCTCTTACGACGAAGGGTGAGACACATCTGGCGTAGGTGGTTCACAAGATCAACTCTAGAATGACTGTAGATAAGGATGTCATCAAAATATACGACCAAAAACACTTCAATGAATGGTCGTAGCACCTGGGTCATCAACTGCATGAAAGTACTAGGGGCGTTGGGCAGCCCAAAGGGCATGACCAACCACTCATAATGCCCGTCCTTCGTCTTGAAGGTCGTCTTCCATTCATCTCTAGTGCGGATCCTGACTTGGTAATAACTACTCTTCAGATCAATCTTCGAGAACATTGTGACTCCCGCTAGCATATCTAACATGTCATCCAAGTAGGAAATAGGAAAATGGTATTTTACCGTGATGCGATTAATCTCACGACTATCTATGCACATCTTCCAAGTGCCATCTTTCTTCGGAGCTAAGTAGTGTAGGAACGACGCAAGGGCTCATACTCTCTATCACATAGCCTCTCCTCAGATGTTCCTCAATCTGCTTCTGTCACTTGGCATGCTCAGCCGAGTTCATACGATAGTGTGGCAAGTTGGGTAACGTGGATCCCAAAATTAGATCAATGGCGTATTGGATGTCACACATCAGTGGCAGCCCATCCGGAAGGTCCTCGGGGAAAACATATCCAAACTCCTGGAGGAGTGAGGCAACCTCAGCAGGGTGCTCGCTCGATGCCTCCTCAGTGACATCATCTGTAGTCTCTCTACCCAGTAAAGCATAGATAGTATCACATTCCAGAAGCTCCTACTCCAACTCCCGAGCGGTAATCAGCTGTAAGGTCTTAGAAGTCGGGGTGCCCAAAATAGAAACACAAGATGTAGGGGTGCTACTAGGCTGGGGAGCTCTAGAGGTGGAAGTGGTGCCATGCTATGTAGTTCTGAGTATAACAATGGTGTGTGGCTGAGATGAGCCAGTAGCAGCAGTGGCACTAGGTGGGGTGGTCTCCTGCGGAGTAGAAACTTGTGGTCGGGAGGGATGAACAGTGATGCGTTGACCGCCATGCTCGAAGACACATGTGTTGGATCGACCGTAGAGGGTCGCATCCACATCAAATATCCACGGTCCCGACCTCCATAGGCAGGACATGGCACCATATCTGATCCTCATATGGGTGGACTCGACTGAATGGGAATAGAAGTCGTGTCCACCCAGGGCACATGGTAGGGGTGAGGGTGATCAACAAGTGTCAATCCAAGGCGCGCGACTGTACTAGTGGAGATTGCATTAATGCAATTTTCACTATCGATGATGGCCTTGTACGCCTTACCAGCCAGCCAGATGTAGGTGTGGAAGATAGTGCGGCACCAATTGTTGCTCTCTTTCGGCTGGGTCATAATGCAGAGAACGATCCCAAGCTTGCCGTGGCCTGGCACGTTCTTAATGCCAGTGGCCCGGATACAGTTGACTACACCCTCCTCTAACTGAAACTCGTCAGCCATGTCAACTCTAGCCTCATAACTCATGTCCACTGGGGCTAGCAGAGGATTCTCCTGATTAGCACTCTCGATGGCTAGGGTCCTTGTGGAACAAGAAGAAGCATAGTGCCCTTGATATCGGTAACAGTGGTTACGAGAACTGCCATCTTGAGGCAAATCTCCTACCATAGGGGCCTTCCCCCTATCATCTTGCCTAAACAGGTGGTGCACCAATCTGGGGGCGAGTGGGAGGGGCAGGTAAAGCAGGTGCAACATCTCTCTAGGAAAAGTCCTTAGGACGAGGGGGTGGATCCTGGCGAGGGGCCTCGAAGAGTCTAATGGCAGGACTCCTTTGGGATGGTCCGGGGGGTGGTGCACTGGTCAAGGGGACGTTGATATGTGGGTCTTCCCCAAGGGGAAGAGTTCCTCACAATTTCAAACTGCTCCATCTCATGTTACAACCTTATAAGCGTGCTCAATGGTCGTCACATGCTGACGGAACAGTTCATGCTGATAAACCTGATGAGGTCCCTTCGAAATCGGGAAAGGGTCCGTGAGCCCTCCTCACGAGCTCCACACCTCAACAGGTGCTTGTCAAACTCATTAATATACTCAGATACATATCGAGTACCTTGGGTAATATTCTACCACCTATCAATCAGCCGGTGTCAGTATGTCGCGGGGACGTACTTCTCCCGAAGTCTTAACTTCATCTTCTCCCATGAATCAATAGGCTTCTCAAACCTCTACACCTGAAGGGCCTCAACATTAGACCAGAAAATCTGAGCTCGACTTGTCAACTTCATTTTGGTGAAACATGCTCGCCTGAAGTTAGACATCCACATCCAATCAAAGTAGTAGTTCATATCGGCTTCTTAATTGAGGCAAACTTATGGCTCCAAGGAACTGTCAAAACTGGGAGCCTCGCTATGGCTATTCCGAATATCCTGGACCTGATCTCCATATGCTCTCTGCTCATCATCAAACTCATGATTAGGCCTCTCCTATCAAACCTCCTATATCTCCGGGCGGTTGGAGCCCTAAGAATCTCATCTAACTCTCGAAAAGACTCTGTATCAAACTCCTCATCACGATCACGCCGAACGTTAGCATGAATAGCTCTAGGAGCGGGTTGGGGATGTGGATGAAGAGGGTGCGGGTCATGGTCATCCGCTGCCCCATCATGCTCTTGATCCTGGATGACTCCCTCCAAGGCGATGATGCAACCAACCATCCCCTGGACAATGCGGTCGGACTCCGTGACCCTCTCCCTTACGTAGACCTGGCGCTGGTCCATCCTTTTTACCCCGAGCCATGAGTCTGTGCACTAACTCTGCCAAGTCGGGATCCCTCGGAAGGTCCCCATGTGAACCTGACATGTTCGGGTGTGAAGCTGACATGTCTAGGTGTGAACCTGACATTGATGCTAACAAGTGGTATTGAGCACCGCTATGTGTGGGCATGTGTGGGCATGTGACACTAGACTAGACTAGCTAAGATGCGCCAATCACCGTGTGATATGGTATGGATGCAAATGATTTTGTGTTTTCTTCTTCTTTTTGATAAGTACAACTCAAATGATCTAACAATGAATGCAAGATATGGAATGACAATGTGATGACTACCCTAGACTACCAAACCTGGCTCTGATATCAAAAATGATGTGGAGCAGCTAACCTAACCAAGTCCGACTAGGCGTCTAACGAGATCAACAATATGCTACAATAGATCGACTAATAAACAATCATGTACATGAACTCCGAGAGAAATAACACGTGAAAATAACAAGAGCTACACTCTAGAAAGTCGTCCCTCACAGTGAGAAACGTCGAACCAAATGGTAGGTAGGACTACCACGATCTAAGGTATCAAGCACACACAAATTGACATCAAATCGGCGCTCTCAGGTGGTACGCTCACAAGCACACAATCCGACGTTGAATAATAATATATCGAGCTAGGAAGTCCCACACACTCAACGGCGGTAGAAATAACCAAATACGAAACGAGCAAGAGTTGAGTGGACTATCAACACTAACCAACTCGTTGAAGAGCGAGGTACACGGGCAAGTCCACGTAGACCCAGGGAACGTAATGTACTCTCAACATCGAATGTCGAGCCAAACCTGAAGGGGCGACCGGTGGTGGCTGACGGTTCTATGGCTGTGATAGGCGGCTGGGGTGGCGACTGCCGTTGTCGGCAGGGGGCTGGCATGTGGCGCTATACGATCGAAACTGGGACAGTTGATGGTGGCGGATGGCCAGGTGGGAGACCAGGGTGTCAGTGGAGGGCCGTTCCAGGATGTGGAGCCCAGCAGGGGTAGAGGCTGACACGTGGGTGTGGGGAAACGCCTAGTGCTAGTCGGGTGTCGCCGGGAACTGTTGGCACTTGCAAGCGGTGCAGATGGGGGGGGGCGGGTCGCCGGGGCAGCCAGGTGAACATGGGCCGTAGTGAGTGGCGTCCGTAGTGTGGGGCGTTGGGAAAGTTGCAAGTGGGTTGGTTGCGTCGGGAAGAATAGGGAAGGAAGAGAGGGCAGTTGTCGACCCCCCAGATAGGGCGACTGGGCTTGAGGTGGCGCATGTGGGTAGTGGCGGTGGCGTTGTGGCGGCCCTCCTCTGGTGTTGCAAAGGGCGGCTGGTAAGATGGCTGTTGTCGTGGGGGTGAACGGAGGTTGGAGCGGTCGGCGGTGCATAAAGGGGGTGACGACGGCGAGATCTTGCCAGTGTGACGGCGGTCAGCGGGAAAGGAGACCAGAGTTGGCGGCTTGGGCGGGTTTGCAGGGTGGTAGGCGTTGGGGGGTTGCGGGCTTGGGTTGCAGTTTGGGTCTTGAACACAGTGGGAGGAAGAAGAAGAGGTTGAAGGGGGTTGTTGGCCGCAGAGGGAGACATGAGAGAGGCACACAGACCAAGGGCTTCACACCCCACGGAGAGAAGTTGGCGGCTCTTTCCGTCATCATCCAACTTCATTAATTCAAAAAAAATTAGATTACATGCTTAGGAGAGAGAGAGAGGGTTAAAAGGTTATATATAAGAAAATCTAAAAAAATGCTAAAAATTTAGAAAAATATGAAATATTATCTCTGCGATCCTCGGTAGATGCACAATGCAGTGGTACTGTCCCGGAGTCAGAGAACGCAACGGTTCACCCTGCACAGCGTTCCGAAGACTCATCAGAGAAAAATACACATAAATATCTGATAAATATTCGAAAGAAAATCAGGGGCATTACACCATAGCTACCGGCTACAAATTCATTGAGTTAGTACCACTCAATGATGGATGATAGACCAGTCCAATCTATAGCCTGCCATGATCCTACACATTTGCACAAGTTGTGTAGAAGCCTGACCTTCTTGCGCAACTCCACCTTACTTTGCATACACCACTTCAAGAGCCTTAGAGATCACCATGCAACAAGCCCGATTACTTTTTATGGAGACTTACCTCCATGTTCAGATGAATCGCCTTTGGTCAGCACAACTCTACCTTGTTGTGCTCACTGCATCTTTCGGGGACCCATCTGCAGCCCACATCACTAGCCACCATGGGAGCTAGCCCACTACTACGCCCTACTAAGACAACCTCATTGACACCATTGTTGTCACCGACATCCTCCACAGCAACTATTAGCTCCCTCTTCTCGGGACACTTGGTGCCTGGTTGGGGAAGGGTCAGTAACACTACTACACGTTGCGAGTTCGGATTTTCTGCAAGGCACTCAAGACCAAACCATCTATAACTAAGACAAAACTCACCATACTTGAACTATTATGATAAAAAAAATTGAAACTTTCTCATTAATCATTCCTCTAATCGCCAAAAGGGTATATACATCTCTCTCACACACAGAGAGAGATAACTAAACTAAAAGTACACTTTTGCACATAAAACTACAACCTTAAAATCTTTCGCACAACGACTGTAAAAGTCCCCAAGATCTCTTCTTAAGGCTTCTGTTAGTGGGGTACAAGACCAGCCTCCTAGTTTCCTTAAAAGAAAAAAGTTAAACTGTAGGCATGAGTCCTAAGACTCAGTAGGCATGAAGGACCGATCACATGCAAATCATATAACAATTCTCTTTTTTTTTTGTAAAATGCAGGAAGGCTTTTCAATCTAAAATAATTACCAAACTTGCAATTAAAATAAACAACATAGTATTAAGGCGAGTCCGAATCGAATCCACGGAGAGGTTTAGTTTTCCGAATTGAAGATCTTGTGTTATCGACAGAACACGAACTTAAATGATTATATGCAACTTAATAAATAAAAATGATATTAAATAAATCTATCTAATGACATTTAGAGGGTTGTGGAGAAAGAAGAGAGGGAGAGGAAGAAGAAGAAAGAGGAGAGAGAGAGATCTAGAGAGAGAAAATAGAAATACATGATTTTTCACTAAATAAAAAAGAGAAGTTTTACAACATAAAGTGTGAAAATAAAATTACAACTCCAAATAAAAAATAAATCCTAAGTAACACTGAGGAGGACGATGGGTAATGATATCGCAGCCGTGATGTCAGGGTGACCGTCTCCTTGAGCCTTTGACTTCCGCTCATTCTGAAGTCGAGGACGCCTATCTTGTGCTGACTTTAGAGGGGATAGAGAGAGCAAAACGAGATAGAGAGAGAAAGTAGAGGGATGTAGTAAGAGAAAGAAATAGAGAAAGGTAGGTTTTTAAATAAACATAAAAAATAAAAAAAATTAAAAATGCATGTGTGCTTGTGTGAGAAGTGTGAGAGGGAGAGTGTGTGTGTGGGAGAGAGAGAGGAGACGATGAGAGAGGGTGCAACAGAGGGGGAGGGGGTATGTGGGAGAGGGTTACGGAGAGAGAGAGAGAGCACCGTCCGACATGGGGTTGTGCGTGCAGTGAGGAGGTGTAGGGGAAGAAGTGGCCACGGATGGTGGAGGGTGAGAGCCGGAGGATAGTGAGAGGGAGATACGTGCATGGCGAGGGGCTGCCATGGTGGGACATAGTGCCAGCCGGCGGTGGTCACGGTGGGAGAGAAGACGCTGCGGAGGGGGGTTAGAGAGAGAGACATGGTGTGAGACGTGAACGAGAGGGAGAGGGAACGATAGAGACGTGGGAGGGATGGACGTGCATGGGCCGGTGCCTACAGGGGCGAGAGGGTAGGTGGCCTGCAGTCCAAGTGTGCATGTGTGAGACAGTGTGTGTGTGTGTGTGTGTGTATGTGTGTGTGTGTGTGTGTGTGTGTGTGTGTGCGGCACTGTGACTCGTGGTTCCAGACGTGCTTTAGAGCCACATGGGGCTTCTTCATCGTGTAAGCATCCTAGAGATTGATCTAGAGGGGGGTGAATAGATCGATCACCCAATTAAAAACTAATACAGCAACAACAGTTGCGGAATAAAATCAAATTGCTGTAGGACGATCAGAAGACACTCAAATGCAACCAGACTGAAGCAGATCTATAGGATCGGTACTCGAGGAGTCCTAAGCATTCATCTACTGAACGGTGAAATGAAACAAGATAGGAATAAACGACAGATCAATCGCACATTAGAAATGAGAATTTTTAGGTGGTTCAACCTCAAACCAGTGGTCGACATCCACCCCACACTCAGACCACAGTGTGGCTTAACTGTGACTCACAGCTTGTCGTTGATCCACAGCTTCAAGGATAAATCCCTAAAATCTGCTGAGCAACACAGCTTGCTGTCCAGAGGAATCCTCCTCTATAATCGCTGAGGATTACAACTTCACCTGTCCAGAGGTATCCACCTCTGCCCGCTGAGGATTATAGCTTAACCTCTGTTGACACACAGCTTGAACAAGAGTTTCAAAAACAAAAGAATCAAAACCCACGAAGGGAATGTAGCCCAATAATGAGCAAGATCAGTTCCTGTTCTGAACCAGGAAGCTGATGACAAATCTCTCTCTCAAATCTGTCATAGAACAATCCCTCTCTCTCTCTCTCAAATCTGCTCTCTCTCTTCTTCTTTCTAGATCGTGCCAGCTCTTGCTCTTTCTGATTCTACTTTCTTTCTCACAATCACGATCTCAATCACGATCCCACTTCTCTTGATGGAGAATCTCCTTATTTATAGGAAGCAAAAGAGAATTAGGGCATGTGGTTACCACGATTCCGCGCAATAGGCTTATCCAGTTCTGGAGTCGTTAAGTCACGTGATAGCATCCCAGCTTGACTACTTTCTACGTGTCATCATCTTGGCACCTCCTCCATTCTTAGATCACATGCCATTCTTAAACTCCATGAGCAGATATCCTGTAAAAATAGGACTTAATGTCAGCTTGAAGGACTTAGACAGATAGTGAAGAGATGCACAGAGTTAATATATCATTAAACTAGATGTGGCAGGTGCTTCTCGCTAGCGCGGCCGACGCGTTGGCAGAGGTGGCTCGGGCGGCAAAGGCCCGGGCTCGGGCGAGGAGGTCAATGCGATGGCAGAGGTGGTCGAAGGCTTCGGATGCGAGGATTCTTCATGCAGGCGGGTCCATGCATAGGATGGCAGAGGCGGCACCATGACGAGCAGGCTTCACACCCGGGCTTGGCAACTTCGGGCGCGGTTCAACAGCAGGCGTGTTCCATGCGGCCATCAAACGAGAAGCAACGTGGCCAAGCCACCTTGGGCTCGGGCGGTGAACGCAACGGTCAAAGCCTCAGGCGCGGGGGCCTTCACATGCGGAGAAAGAGAGGGAAGAGAGAGAGCACGACTTCAGTGGGTCAGCTTCGGCGATGGCGTGTGACGATGCGGGCGGCGTCGACACAGAGGAAAGAAGAAAAAGAAGAAAGAGAGAAGCAAGATAGGTGGTCTGTAGACGCGGCATGAATGGCAGTGAAGGAGGCTAGCAAAGTCTTCAAACCCAGCCATCCCATGCACGTGGTTAGCTGTGATGTTCCGGACCCTTCAGATCCTTCTTCTCAGGTCCTAGACTTACTTTCTCAGAGAATTTATGCATGTTCTCTCCGAAATTATCTTCTGGACATCTTTCATGTTCGGATCTGTGCGATTCGGGTCAATTTCGGAGGTTGAAACGTGTTCTGCGACTTTTTTTGTGTGTTTTTCGATTCCCGCGTGTGTGTTTCGAAAATACCTACGGAACCCTGTAGCGGGTGAATCGGGTCGTTCATCTGCCCGCGAGTAGTACCGTTGCGATCAGCACGTCGAGAAAATATAGTTTTCTATTTTTTGAGATTTTTCTAATTTTTTAGATTTTCTATATCAACCAACCTTTTTCCTTTTTCTTTTTCCCTTTTTCCTCTTTTCTTCTTCCTCCTTCTTCTTCCCTGACCGTTGGAGCACCCCCCTCTCACGCGACTTCCTCTTCCTCCTGGGCGATCGAGGTGCGGCCCCACTCCCTCCGGCGACGGCGCCGACAAGGCGAGCACGGTGGTGCCCTTTTCGCGACGAGAGGCGGGGAGTTCGGCGTTCTAAAAGCTTCTTCCTTGCGATCGGTAGCGTTTCCTGAAGAACCTATAAAACAGAGTTGTTAGCCCAATAAAACATTCCCATATGATAGAAACATTCTATACCCATCTTGGTGCATTCATTTTGAGTTCATTGGACTTGTTATAAACATTTTACATGATGGAATTGGGCCTTATATTCATCCTTATGTTTCGCTCTTGCAAGTGTGTGCGGCACAGGACGAAAAACACGTCTGAGATTTTATTATCATCAAAATCACATGGAGAGACTCAATAATCTATCCCTTTTTGATGATGACAAAACTCTATACTATTGAATTGCATTGGTATGCCATTAAAAGAATTTAGAACTTGAAACTACAATAGTTCTCAAGGCAAATTAAATCCAATCAAAACACATCATTCAAGCAAGTACCAAATCATTCACCATTCTTTCAATTATATTTGCTGACTCCGAATGAAGGAGTGAAATGGAAACCAATAGCCGTGCCATAACCAAGTGCTTCATTTCATTCATTAAGATTTTCATTATACTATACATGAACACTTGGTAGATGATCAAACTACATTGACTCCTTGAAACATGGATGCAAGACTCAAATGTAAATACAACAAAGTGCTCACAAATGCTTACAAGTGTAATAACTCACAATGGCTACAATAGCTCACAATGGCATACAAACATGCATACAAACATGTGGAGACGCAGGCATAAACTGTATAAACCTATAGTACTACTTCTCTCCCTTTGGCATCATCAAAAGAGGGGAGAGGATACAAGAGAAGTGGACCTAGTGGAATGGAAGACTGGAAGGGCAGCCACTAAGGAGGTGGAGCAGAATCATCAGCAGCATCGTCATCATCCTCGGAGGCATCATCATCAGTAGGAGGAGGTGGAGGTGGAGGTGGAGAAGGAGAAAGACGGTGTCCTTCTTCGATGGCAACGGAGTTCAAGAGTAACATTCTTGTCAGTGAGCTCGGATGCTAGAGACATGGAGCGTGTTCATTTCTCGACGGGGCGAAAGACCTGAGTCATAGGTGGGTTCCCTAATTTCTGCGAATAACGAAGAAAGTTGAGGGTAGATTTGTTCATCAACATGGGTTAAATGTCGAAGCAAGAGGTTTGTCTATCGACGGGGATGGAAGGTCGGGGGGGGGTTATATCTTTTTGACCCCCAGTATTCTCCCGCATCCATGGAATGGTATGCAGTACCGCTGGTAAATACTGCACGGGGATGGTGCGTACCGGTACCGACCTTTGCCAGTACGGTTCGGCCCATCTGATATCGGTATCGCTGGTGCAGGCATTGAAAAAAAAAGTGAACAGCCGCAGCTTGTTGAGAAAGAGAGAAAGAAGGGGGCGGGGAGAGAGAGAATATGGGTGGAACTATGAGAGAGAGAGAGAGAGAGAGAGAGAGAGAGAGAGGGCGTACAAAGAAGAAAAGTACCGCCGGTCTGCCACCATCTGCCGGCCACCGCTCGTCGGGAAGCCAACATCTGCCGTCCATCACTCACCAGGAAGCCGCTTGCTGCTGGCCCAGGAGACGCGAGAGGTGCTGAAGGGGGAGACATAGAGAGTGGTGTGAGAGGGTAGGACCGGAGGGAGAGATCTCCCCCCAACCTTTATCGGGCCCGAGACGGGTTGGGTTATGTAATTATAGATATTATCTATTCATGTAGGTAGGGGTGTGGGAACCGGGGGAAAGTCGTGGGTATTGGGGAACCACCGAACCGGTACTGATTCGTACCGGTGTACCAATATCATTACCAGCCCAGACCGGTACTAAAAACGGTATCAGTTTTGCACACCTTAATGATACGCGGATGCATTGTGTGAGGGTTGACAAGGTCTTGTCAACCCGGGTCGGGTGGGAATCTCCCACCCACCCCGTTTACGTGGGAGCGGCGGCCCCCCCTCTACCCATCCCGCGTAGAGGAGTGCGGTTCCTCCATCCACACCGTATAAGAGACCTTGCCTATAAATACCCCACCTTGGGGTTTAAGGAAGACCGATGTTTTGTGGTGTGTGGAGCCACGTGAAGACCCCAGAGGCATGTACGTTCTTCTTTGCTTGTGCCCTTCTTCTCTCTTGTTCCGTGAGAAATTCTTGTGAGAGAATTAAGGTCATATTTAGTTGAGGGTCAAGAGAGAGATATCCTCGTCTTAATCTTATCAATCGTTTAATATGATTAAAATTGACAAGAATAAAAAAATTAAAAAAAATAAAATTATCCCCACAAAACGAGATTAAGATCAGAGATAGCTGGCAGCTACAAACTCGCACACCAGGAACCATGGAAGCAGCACGAACGACGTCACACCTAAAAAGTAGGGGTGAGCCTCGTGTCACTGGCTCAGTGGGGGTCACGCGGATCCCCACTAGAAAATACGCAGTAACACGCTAAAATAGCAGGTAAACAACAGGTAAGCAATGGGTGTAGTAAAGTAGGAAAACTAAACTATAAAGCTGCAAAGAAAGGGGATGCAGGAGTAGGGAGCAAGCTAAGAGCTGGGGGAGCTAAAAAGGAAAGGAAAAGAGCCATACTGAATAGGCACGACTGTCAAACTAACCTTGGCTCCCCGAACTACTCCAAGTAATGACAGAAGGGCAAACTCTGATCTGACAAAGTCAGGAGTTGCCGATCCGCCGACAAGATGCCAGGCCTAAAGCGAAGACCTGCAAGAACAACAAGAAAATCTAGGAAAAACCTAGATAGACTCAGACCCAGATGACATGACTAACACATCGTGCACACTGCCCCATACACGACCAGAATGTCGTGCAGGCGATAGACACTGACCTCGGGAAAAGCCAAGAGAAGGCCAGCCCAGAAAGGTCAAGGCCCACAAGAAAAGCAAAGAGAACTGCGAGGAGTCACATGCCACGTGACTAGAGTGCCTCACCACCAGAAGAACAGCCAACTGCGTCCCTTGACGTCTTATGCTGCGCCTACTAGCATCTTGTCCACGTCACATATTGCAAGGACTAGGCCGAGACAAAGACACTGCTAGAAACAGAACAGTACCATAATGCGAGTGACTAGTCAGGGTCACAGCTAACGACGCAAGTCCAAATTCCCTGATCACGTGTGCACACACTGGCCCACTGCCTAAGCCAGGCCTCTAGCTAGTATTCCCCTCTGAAGGACGCTACGGTTGGACCGGGGGCCCACAGAACTAGCCTAAGAATCGTAAACTGGGAAAGTGCCCGCTACAAGAGCAGCCACACCAAAGCGTGCCGTAAGGCTACGACTAGTGGAGGCTCACAAGACACCGAGACTCAAAACACAAGTGCTGAAGTATAGATAGGCTAATCAAGCACTATCACCCGTACTCCAAAGCACCAATGGTAGCAAAGCCACTGCCGAAAAACGATTGTCCTTCAAACACAACAAACCAAGGCTTGTACGAGGTTCCCACTCAAGCACAGTCCGTAGACAAGCTCACAGTCCTCAAAACTGAGGTTCCATCACGATTCATACTAAGTGCTCAGTCAAAAATTTGGCAGCACCTCCCCATACCTAGAGGGTTGCAGGGGGAAAGTGGAGACATTCCCACAAAAACTGGGGTAAGCTCCTTAAAGTCAGGAATCCAAACGGTGACTGGCGGACCCAGATGGATGGAAACCCCGAGGACTAGCCTACGAGGGGCACCATAGCTCCATGGGTCAAAATATTGTTCAAAGGGACGGCCAGAATGGGGGGAAACCTGGAGGGCTAGCCTACAAGAGGTCACTTACCCACAGCCACCACTACTCCTAGAGGAATGTGGATTTAATGTTGGGCCAAAAGACCCATTCTTATTCGCCTTAGGTGGCTTATAGTGCTCCATGCCACAGGTAGACGGGATCCTACAGCGTAGTGGCAATTCAGAAGGAAAGTGACACGAACGTTCGATGGGGACCCCTCCCCGGTCAGTGAATCTTAACAGTCAAGATGAAACATGATATTCGAATTAAACCATCAAATTTTACCCATATGATTGGAATGGGTAACAGGCCATATTGGGAAGACCTTCCCCCATCCTTCTTTGGATAAGAAATCACGGTAATATATTATTCATCCACTACACTACTGGAGGTAGGTTAGACGTGGAAGAAAGCTAATCAGTTGGCATTTGGGAGTCAGCCACGAGCCAATGAACCACTGAGAATGCAAGAAACAAATACTTGAGCAACTGGCAGGTGACATATAGGAAATTCGCCATACCCAGAGGCTTCGCACCCAAATTGTAGGAATGACCCCATTCTCTTTGGTCCATAACTGTGAACGGAGAGGTAGTGGGGAAGTCAATCCCAAAGGGGGGACGGGAGGTGCACATGTAAATGTGTCTTCGGTGATGAAACCCACGACGAGTATATGGAGCATTTGACATAGCTACCATGCTGAAAGAGAGAGAGCCCCAGGGAGGGGGATAACATTAATGTAGCCCTTGGTTATCCTACGGCGTGCTTAGCATCGACGGGAGAAACCAAATGTTAATAAAGAAGGTGGAGATGGTATCCACTTCATAACGCCCACTATAATAGTATTCTTCGAGAGTGAAGCCCAAACCCGGATGTTGAGAGACACGCCTCAACTCTCTGCCTGTGCTGGCAAGATACCAGAGTCTTTCGAATGCTTCTTTCTCCTTGCGGGGCTGGCCGAAGGGGATATGCTATTTTCGGAACATCTTCGCCATCCGGCTTGTAATAAATGTCAACTCTTGAACGGGGACTGACAGGTTCTCAATATCTTCAGGGAGATGACAGTCGACGTCTTCCTGGGTAGGGTGCTCCTCAGCAGTATAGAACAAGCTGCTGGGTCCTTCAGATGGTACCACCTCCCATGCTTTGAAAGGCTCAACAGTGGCAGCATCGAGGCTGAGTATTGGCCTGGTGTGACCCTCTGGGATTTCAATAAGCCTGTGGTACTGACTGACCTTGGCTTCATTAGCTTCAAGATAGGTGGCGGGATGTGCTACTGCATCTCCCGTGCTGGCAATGTGCGAGACTATCTTGGGGTTGACATATCCTGGTGGCACCGGTGGAAACCAATTTTCGCCGGAGGTGCTTTTTGACGCCCTGACAAGGCCCTTGGCTTTAGAGGTCTTCGGTGACGGCTCCGCATACATAGAAGCGTCGAGCAGATGACACTTGAATGCTTCAAATGGGTGGAGGTCAGCAAATATCTTTTCCTCCTTCCCTTCTTGGTTGTATTTGATGCATTTGTGTAGCATGGAAGGTACCACCATATTTTCTTGCAGCCAGGGGTGGCCGAGCAGTGCCTTGTACGAGGTAGTGGAGTTGATGACATGAAACTGCACCCTGGTAGTAAAATCTGCCATGGTGAGGGCGAATTCTGCCACTCCCAGTAGCACTTCAAACTTCTGATTGAATCCGGTGATACGCATATCTCTGACTTTTTCGAGGCACACATTAAAGTAGTACCTCAGATATATTCTATATGGCTGGATATCGACAGCTTCTTCGGGATGTAGCAGAATTTTATTTAGTTCTCGACCATTCAGCTGCCCCTTCATGTACAGTGGTCTGTTGTGGCTGATAGTGGGGAGTAACATATCCTCTTGAGTGAAGGTCACATTGGCCTCCAGTAATGCTTCAGCCAAACATGCCTCATACTGGGCAGGCGTCTGTAGAGCAGTGATGATTGCCTGTTGGTTTTCTTTACTCAAGGAGAGGATTTCCCAGATGGTGAACCTTGCCAGGAGCTTTTTGAGTAGCTTCATTATCCTGCTTCTAGCCCCGACATTAGACAACTTCATTTCTTCCTCCCACTTGGGCTTGGAAGAGCCTTGAACTGTGGCCTCTGACGGGCCTACTTCATCGGACTCTGAGTCTATACCTTTCTGCTTGGTGTCATCCTCTTGTTATCCCTTGTCACCTGTCATCAGGTGGGATTTGTCTTTATCTGGAGCACCAAAAGGTGGCTGAGACTATGGGTGAGTACCCCCGATTGCAGGGCTGACATCTTGGCATAGCTACTTGCCCTTTGTCATCTTCAAGAATTCCAAGAAGGAAGGGGCAGCAGAGTTGCCCCCAATCTAATTGTATAAACCTGAGGGTGGAGGGATTTGGGCTCCCTTGACCTCCAGAGGAGGTATCTTATAGGGATGCTATCCCCTGAAAATGATGTTGTGGTTGGCGGGTGGCTAGCGCCCCCACCTTCCACCTAACTGAGTTGTATGTACAACGGTTGCAACTTCGGCCTGGCTTCCCCTGGCAGCGGGTGTGAAGCATATCTCCTCTTCATCTTCTTCATTGGGCAGACTGAAGAGAGCAGAGAGGGTATTATAGGAGAGCACTATCTCTCTCTTGACTTTGCTGACCCTTCTTTTCTTCTTTTACCTTTTCTTCTTGCCTCCGGCTGGCGCTTGCCCCCAGAACAAGCTGTCATCCTTTTCTGGCATTCTGACATCCTCTCCTTCCTATTTTAGTGAGAGCTACTCTAGTTCTTGCCATGGGACATGGTCTTGCATCAGCAAGGGCTTCAATTTTGGCTGTTCATATTCTTCTAGGCCATCTATGTAGTCCTACAGCCGTCGAGCTTTTGGACTAATTTCTTTAACCACCAGTAGCGGGGTCTGTCTTCTCCGATTGTATGTGGGTATTCAGATGACTACAGGTGGGCTGCTCTACGCGGGTGCTATCATCGGAAGAATGGGCTATGGTGTAACACCACGAACATGCGCCCCCATCTTCGGGCGAGGTGCAGCTTTCTTCTTAGTCTTTGCAGGGACCTGCTGCCATCCCTGTTGATCTCTTATTGGTGCCAGGAAGCAAGCTTCATAAGTGCACTAAGTGCTGGCTTCCGCGATTTCTTCGAGCAATGCCTGATATAAGGAGACCATATTAGTCGTAGCTCACCTTAGTGGTGCTTCATGAGGTTGTGGAGGGTCGACCTTGTACTCTCCCAACTCTATTTCTTCTTTCTTCACCATGCCTTCAATGTTATCCTTGAACACATAGCAGTCTTCAATTGAGTGTCCTAGCATCTGGTGATAAGGGCAGAATCTTGGGCTGTCTCTTCTTTTCAGGTCCTCTGGCCTTTTGGGCTCAGGAAGGGTGACCTTGTTATACTATGTAACCTAGTCAAACAGGACCCTGGTCTTCTCCTTGGGAAAAGAGTAGGTCTTCTTCATTTTGTCCCAGAGTGAGGGGCCCTCTTTATTGTCTCCGGCTTTAGCAGGCTGGGGGGCAACTGCCTTCTTGCCTTTATCTTTCTGCTGTTCAAATGCCTTGATGTCATGAGTGTTTACTTCTTTGGGCGTTGAGCACCACTCTACAGCCTTTGCCTTCTATGTAGGGGCAGCGGTCAATGTGGGGGCAGGCCTGGCCAGGAAAGCTTCTACCTCGGCCACAATATTGTTCAAGTGGTCAAATGACAGGATTTCCATACCAATCATCTTTTCTAGCACCTCCCTCTTGAGGTTCTATTTACAAATCTATACCGTGTCCTCCTGGTGTGGGGACCGTTTGCATCTCATCCCGAGGTTCCTCCACCTCTTAATATATTCGAGGGCTGTTTCATCTGCCCTCTGTCTTGTCGAGTAGAGCTCAGCCACCATGACCTCCCTCTCGGTGACATGAAACCTTTCTCTAAATTTCTTCTACATATCTGGCTAGTCGCTGATCGACTCGGTCGGAAGGCTGGAGTACCATTCGAAAGCAAGTATCGTCAACGAGGACTCGAAAAACTTCAATAAGTATGACTTGTCTGTGGCTAGGTCACCCATGACGGTCATATAGTATGCAACATGTTCCTTCGGGGATCCCTTCCCATTGAACTTGTCTGCGGACCGGAGGAGTTCGACAACCGGGAAGATGCAGAGGCTCACGCTCTCACGGAAGCCGGCGACACGCCCGGGCTTGAAGTGGGCATCTACCAACTGCGCGCCATAGCCTACGCCAAGGTAGGAAAGGCGAAAGTTCGCGCCCTCCGCGAGCCCTCCGATGCCTGAGCGAGCGGAGGAGATCGCGCGGCGGCTGACGAAGGACGGGCACGCGATAATAGGGCCGCACGAGCTGCATTGGCGATGGCACCAGCATGGCGGCATGTGCCTCATCGCTCGGCACCCGGAAGCGTTCAAGAGCCCCGAGGCCGTCGCCGCCCTCCTCGCGAAGGAGCCGCGGTCGTGAGCCTGATCGCCCCCATCGCTCACCTCGAGGCAATCGACCGGGCCGATCTCAACCGGCTCCTGACTGCCTGGGGGCACCGCATGGGGCCGGTGACACGGCCGGTCTACACCTTCGAGGCGCACCATGCCCTTTTCGAGCACGGCCGGCCTGTAGCCGTCGCCGCAGCTGGCGAGACCGCGCGAGAGGTCGTCGGGCAGACCGGCATCCGACGTGACCAGTGCGTCGAGCTGATGCGCCTTTGCGCCGCCCGGCGCGACCTGTGCCGGGTGATGCTCCGCCTCTGGCGAGAGATGCTGTTTCCCTCCATCGCCGCCGCGCACCGCCGCGAGGTCGCCGTCAGCTATCAGGACGAGGCGCTGCACTCTGGCGACCTCTACCGCTTCGACGGCTGGCTGCTACTCGGGAATGCAGGCGGGGGCGGGGGCGACCGGCGCACCGGGCGCTCAGCTCGGCGAATGAAGCTATGGGGCTGGCCGCGAGATCGGTGCCGTGAACTGATGGACGCGCCCTCTTCCAGCCGGGGGTCGTCGGCGTCGAGGCGAGGGAGAGGGGGTGAGCGGCCGTGAGTTCCCGTAAGCATATCCGGTTCGCCCTGTGGTACGCGGCATGCGGCGGCTTCATTGCGTCGATAACGCTAGGTGATCTGACCGGCGGGAAGCTCAACCTCGCCGCGATCGGCGCCGTCATGTGCGGCTACGCGCTGTTCGGCGCATGGGGGCACGCCCGGCTCGCCCTCAAATCCCGCGAGCCCCGCCCGTGAAGCACGCCACCGACTGGGCGATGGACCGCGCCTACGAAGAGCGCAACGACGAGATTTTCAAGGCGACCGGCGTCAAGATGCGCAACCCATACCGGCTGACCCGCGACGACTTCGCCTTCAGCCAGGAGCGCGGCCGCCTCGAGCTCGACGTAGGGGCGAGGACGGCCGAGCTGACCGCCGAATGGGAAAAGGAAGCGGCCGAGGCGGCAGGCCGCATTCCCGATGGCAATGTGCAGGCTCGCCTGCTGCGCTCGATCGAGGGCGAGGCGATCGGCATTGCCCGCCGTGCCGACGAGAGGCTAGCCCGGTTGATGGAAAGCCGGCCAGGCGCCGGCAAATGGGCGGGCGCGATCGCCGGCGGCATTTCGGGCTCGCTGCGCGATCCCGTGCAGATCGGCACGTTGCTGATCGGCGGCGGCGTCGGAGCCGGCCGCACCGTCGCGGCGAGGATCCTGTCGACGGCCGCGCGGGAAGCTTTCGTGACCGGCGCGGCCGAGGCCGCGCTGCAGCCGATGGTGCAGGCCTGGCGCAAAAAGGCCGGCCTCGACAACGGCCTGTCGGAAGCGATGAAGAACGTCGCCTTCGCCGCAGCCTTCGGCGGCGCGTTCGGCGGCGTGCTGCAGGCCGGTGGCGAGGTGATAGGGCGCTTCAGGGGTCGCGCCCTCGAGGCCGCCGGCGACATCGCGTCGATCGACGGCCGCGTTTCCGAGCCGCTGCGCCGGGCGATGACCGGCGATCTCGCTGCGTCGGCCGAGGCGCTGCCGGAGATCCGCGCTGCCCTGCCGGCCGAGGCGCGCGGCGCGCTCGACCAGGTCGAGACGATCGGCCATCTCGACGCCATGAAGCCGCGCTCGGCATTGCCCGAGCAGCACGAGCTGGCGACAGCGGCCGCCCACCGCGCGATCGAGCGCGAGGAGCCGCTGCGCTTCGATCCGGATCCCGCCCAGGTCGAGCGTATCTCTCGCGAGATGGCCGGAGCAGAGTTGCCCGCCGGCGAGAAGCCGATCAGCCTGGTCGAGTTCCTGACCGCTCGCGGCGGCGTGCTCGACAATTCCGGCGAGTTGCGCGCGATCGGCGCCGACAGCCTGGCGCGCAGCCGCGCCGGCCGAGGGCGTCGTTGAATGGGTGACACGAAATAACAATTGATAGTCATAAATTTTGTGGCATCAAGGAATATAATAAATCACAAAAGATTTGTCTAGAATGGTGGTTCTAGAGGTATCGAGGGGGATGAGATTGAGCCCATAAAAGAAATAGTTACAATGTCGGCAACCTAACCTCACGGAGATTCAATGGGTAGAAACAAACTTGATAGGTGACTATGTGGAGCACTAATGAATTATGCTTTCATCCCTATGGCGCAATACTTATTGTCACGTCCCGAGCGCGGAAGGAACCCAGAGGATGTGACGAGTTTATATTCAACCATGTCAATCAGAGCAATAAGAATTTTGACAACAACGACAGAGTGTGCAATAAAATAAGACATAGTAATAATGAATAAACTGATTTCATCACAACTTAACCATGAATCCATAATCCATAATAACCTTAACCGATGCCATGATTCATCGACCTAATAATATTACTAAACAGTAGAAGACTGAGAAGGAATAATAATTCAAGGTCATAAGCCTCTTACAACATGACTCATTCAAGTAAAAGAGACTGAAGGACAAAGACTCTAAAAGGGAAGACAAAATGCCACAAGTCCCTTTGATAGTAATATGTTGATTTTCAGACATGACGCGACTTGCGCTATCACCTTGAAAGCTCTACACTCATAAATCTTGGTCATCCCCATCTGGTTACAAGTCAGTGTCTGAGTTACCTAAAAAATATTGGAAAACACTTGATGAGCGAATGCTCAGTAGGAATTATATCTCTAGACCCTGACTTGCTTTAATTGATTAATACATTATGCAACATGGCATGTTCATGCATGAGAAAAAATGCAAGTAAAGTGATGAGATGCGTAGTGACAATTAATATCAAGAACGAGCTAGCAATATTTCAAGTTTATCAAGTACGAATATCAAGGGGACTGCGCAAGTAGTATCAAGTCATGTCACGAGATAGTGGCCACTTATTTATTCAAGTACTTGCCCATTCCAGGCCACGCAAGTCAAGCAAGTCAAGCAAGTCAAGTCAAGCACGAGAGAGAGAGAGAGAGAGAGAGATTGTGGCATGTAATCTTTCAAGCTAGTCATGCACTCCGGTGCAATGTCAGAAAATAGATATTTTAAACTCTTATGGTCAGAATAGATAATGAACTGTTCACCATATAAATAATGTCTCCATATCTTAAGAGTAAAAAGTGTTGTCACCAATTCTAGATCATGCACAGGATAATTAACTTCATGAGTCTTCAGTTGTCTAGATACATAGGCTATCACCTTGTCTTGTTGCATTAATACACAACCCAAGCCAATTCCTGAAGCATCAGTGTATACCTTGAATCCTCCTCCCACAATAGGCAGAGTAATAACAAGTGCAGTTGTCAAGCGCTCCTTCAGAGTTTGAAAACTCTTCTCACATTCTTCAGCCCACACATAAGAATTTTTCTTCCTTGTTAATCTAGTTAATGACACAGTAACTTTAGAGAAGTCTTTGATGAATCTCCTATAGTAATCGGCCAATCCTAAAAAATTTTAGATTTCAGTCACATTTATAGGTCTTTCCCAATTATTGACAGCTTCCACTTTAGAAGGATCAACAAAAATATATTCCTTAGAGATCATAAGACCATGAAATGAAACCTCTTCCAACCATTACTCACATTTGCTCAATTTAGCATATAGTTGATTCTCGCTTAATATCTGTAAGGCCATCCACAAATGTGCTTCATGTTCTTCCTTGATTTTAGAGTAGATTATTATATCATCAATAAATACCACCATAAATTGATCTAAATAGGACCTGAACGTACTATTTATGAGTTGCATAAATACTGCAAGTGCATTAGTTAGCCCAAAAGGCATGACACAAATTCATAGTGCCCATACCTACTCTTGAAAGTTGTCTTATAAATATCTTCTTCCTTGATTCTCAGTTGATGATAACCAGACCTAAGGTCAATATTGGAGAAATAATGAGCTCTAGAGATTTGATCAAACAATTCATCAATTCTTGGTAGAGGATAGTTATTCTTGATAGTCAATTGGTTCAACTACCTATAATCAATGCATAACCTCATTGATCCATCTTTCTTCTTTACAAAGAGAACAGGTTCTCCCCAAGGTGATGCACTAGGTCTAATGAATCTCTTCTCTAATAATTTCATCAATTACTCTTTTATTTCTTTCAACTCAGCAGGTGACATTCTATAAGGAGTTTTGGATTAGGAAGAAAGGAGAGAGAGAGGTGCATGGGGGTGCTTGACATGGATGTAGGAGGATACAAGAAACGAAAGGGATCAAAAATAAAGGGACGGGGTTTGTCATAGCATGTTCAAGCTCGTGATGGTGCCCCACTTGACGCCCGTAACCGTAGCTCTCTCGGCACACAATAAGTTGCGTTTGCCGATGGGGGAGAGCAATCTTCTAAGTTACAATTTCTTGGCCACTCTAAAGACTGTGACATGGTATGAGGCGCACACATTTTACACGAAACCTAATGGGTGGCGCGTTGTGAATCTGTGACGTTTCGGACGATGTGAGAAGCACCGAAAAGGAGAGGTTGCTTCGGAGCTGTGAATAATTTAGCTTCCAAATTCAAAGAGCCTGACGAGGGGTTGGCAAACCTCGTCTTCGCCACCCAACCTTAATCAGCACCAACTCTATACCTGACCCCAGCCACTGAATTCACAACTTTAGCAATGGTAGAGTTTTATATATATATATATATTGGTCAGAACAACGCTTCAAAGTTTTTGGTAGAGGGAGTCTTGTGTAGGCCAGATCGAGATTCAAAGGTCGGATCCAGACTTCTCCAGGGCATCGAGTGTTCTCACCGCTCGGTAGTGAGGGGCTAGTGAGAAGGGAAAATCTGCTCAACCTGATAAGGCCCAGCACCGGCCAGCCCATAGTCTAACAACAATCGATTGACGGTCCAGTATGCAACCCGCCAAGGCCTTCATAAGCATTGGCCCGGAGCCCAGACCTCGTACGTCACGTGTGCCTCCATTATTTTTTGGGAGCAGTGCATGTCCCTGACAACCATCATCACATTAATGACGGGATGACTACGAGAGGTCAAAAGAATGGTGGACCAACGTTCAAGCCATCGTCAAATTAATGACGGGTCAGCGCCATACCTCTCCTACCCTGTCATGCGAGCAAGTAGGTGACCCACGTCTCCACAAGTCTGGACAACCCAAGTAGCACGAAATCAGGGGTAAAGGGTCAGCAGATGAATTCCACGAAGATCCTCTAAATAGGACCCTTGTCAGACGTCCAAGAAGGTATGCAATCTATGCTCTTGGAGCTCTACTCTCTCTTAAGTCTCTAACCTCAGTGACAAACGGGGTGGAAAACATTAGAAAATAAAAGGGTGCAGAACATGACAGGAAAATGGCTTGTGTCAAACCAGAATGAAAGTGCAACATGACGGAGAAAAATATGCATGAATAGGATGAGAAAATGAGCCCATAATGGAGAAAAATGAAGAGTGTACTTCCCTTAAGAACCTGAAATCGAAGGAAAGGATCAGAAGTGCACCATGCCTTCGCCCCGGTGACGCAAACGCCCTCCCATCGCAAGAAATCTGGATTTCAGATTGACAGAACAAAGTAGTGAAACCTGAAAACTAGGGGCTTGGAAGAAGGGGAAAAGATGAGAGAAATAAGGTACATATATAATCAAAATGAAGCTAATACTCCCCTCTTCAGGATGGAGTAAAAGTAGGATGAAGAGTATGAAGCATGACTCTACCCTGGCTTGAAGAACAAGCCCCCGTCGTGGAGTTGTAGCAGAGAAAGAAAACTGTGATGATTTGTAAGTAGGGGCGAACTTAAGAGGGCAAATGCTGATGAAATCGAGCAAATAAAGAACAAAAATGAAGCTTATACTTCCCTCTTCAGGCTAGGGTCGAAGAAGAATGAAGACAATGCGGCATGGCTTTGCCCTCGCCTCAGAAACACGCCCCCGTAGCGCAGTTGCGAACCTGGGTTCTTTATATAGAAGTGCAGAAATCTAGAACTTTCTCTCATGATTTCAGGAGATAGAGTCCACCAAATCTCGAGATCTATTGATCAATCTTGAGATAATAGTTAGGATAAGATGTAAAAATAAGTGGAAGTCAATTTGGTGGATTATTCTGGAAGATATTCACGCCGCAAGAAGGGCCCAAAGCCTAATCAGGTGGAGTTTGACTTGAATTGGGATTGCATAAACCCTAAACTTCCGTTCACGTTACCAAGCGAAATACTCTACTAAAAATCAAGTTCTATGACTCAAACTTGAGATAACACTTAGGAGAAGAGATACAAAGAAATGGGGCTCAAATCTATGGAGAATTCTAGAAGATATAGGCAGTTGAAGGAGGCCACGGAGAACAAAAAACCTGCAGGAAAGTCCAGCGTCGACTGGACTCTCCAATGGGACCAAGGCAGAACACGATAGAGTTTCCTCCGCCCCCTTCTTACTCGTTCTGGGTCGTGCCGACCCCAGATTGAGATGCAGGAGGTACCGTTGGACTCGGCTTGTCGCAAGGATCGCGCCGGTGCCTTCCATTCCGCGGTTCGAGGGGCGTGGGAACGGGACGGGTCGGAGAAGGTCGTGGAGCTTCGTCATCCGCATGCACACTTTTCGAGGGTATCGTCACAATCGAGGTAGGGGGATGGACTCCTTACTTCGCTAGGATCATTTTGGTACCACATGCGCGTCCATGCGTAGGCATTTTCATCATTTTTAGTGCAAGGAGTATTTTTGGGGTTTTTAGGCTAAATTGTTTGTAAAATTCATTAAGGCCATTGTATTCACCTTTTGATGCATGTTGTAGTTGTAAAAAGTTGTTATTTAGCTTCTCCTACCCTTTTTCTTTCGTTTTGCATTGATCCGGCTCGACCGGAGGGGAGTTCGGTCTCGAACTCATCCCTCTCATTTCCCAGCTGATATAACGTGCCTGTCAGAGGTCGTTATATGCATAACGGACCCTTGGGGGTGCGTTATGTTTAACGTGATGGACCTTTCTTGGACTGTTATGTGACCGTCATTTCTGTAGGTCTGTAGGTTGTGGGGCAGGATGGACTAGCTCCTGTCCCTCATGGCCGGTATAACGCCCTACTCCTAGTACGTTATGTGGTGTGTAAAATCGTGGATTTTCTGGATTTCATGTGTTTGGGTGACTTTAACAGACCAATCCCGGTGCGTTATAGTCTCATGATGCACCAGTCGTGGCGCGTTATGTTTCGTGTGGTTTTGATGATTGTTCGGGTGAGTATAGCGCACAGTTGGAGGCATGTTATACTGTGTATAACGCCCCAGCGATGGCGCGTTATAGTCTGCATGTCTGAGTTCTGGTGTTTTCACGGGTGAGCATAACGGCCTGGGGGAGGTGCGTTATGGTCACATAATGCCCCGCCCTTTGTCCGTTACACTCTGCTAGCTTGGAAATTTTAGAAGAACATGTTTAATTCCCGTTTAATGCATTCCATGCTATGTCTATGTTATATTCATGTTATTTTATGATTAATGGCTTGCTCCTAGAATCCCAATGGAGTGCTTGGACTTTCCATGCGAAGTTGACGCGAGGCTTGTTGAAGACGGACATCTGATGTTGGGCCTGAAGCATCCACTCGTCGCAGATGTCCGCCGATCCGTCTTCGCCCAGGGCATTCGAGGCCTTGCCGAGCTTGTCGGCCGTCTTGAACTCGACAAGGTCTCCCGCGTCGTCAATCGCATCGACGGTCGCGAGCATCCAGGAATGAACGTCGTGGCGGCGAAAGATCTGCTGTTCAACGATCTTGCGGCCGTGGCGACGCTGGTACAGTTCGACAATGATCGGCTCTGAGAGAGTGCCGATCTCCATCGCCTCCGTTTCCTCAGCCTCGGGAAGCCGGCCCAGCTTGCGGAGGGCAACGCTGGTCGGGTCCCCGTATTCCGAGCGGCATAGGACCTGGGCGCACTCGCTCGCCCCGATCCCGGTTCGTCGTTCCTTGAGCCAGCCAGCCCGGTCGGCTACAGGATTGATGGTTGTTGCGATGCTCATGAAATCGCTCCTCAGTAATCAGGGCCGTTGTAGCTGTACTCCCGAGCGACCGCGTAGCATTCCTCGTCAACCTCATCGCTGAGGCTGGAGTAGCAGTAGGCCAGCTTGAATTCCTCAAGCATCTCGGGAGTGCAGCCTTCGCCAGCCGTAAACTCGATCGTCTCGATGTCACCACCCTCGGCGTCACACCACCTGCTGGGAGGCCCGGAGACGATCGCGGGATAATAAGGAGCACAAGTGAACTCGATCTCAATCGAGACCTCTTCGCCGTCTTCGCGCTCCCAGGTGTAGGTAGTGTTGAGGCTCAATGGACCCTCCCCAACGCATGGTCAAGGCAAAGTTCGTCGACACGGTCTTGCAGTTCCGGGGACGCGAGCCATGCCGCGTCGAACTCTGCGAGGATCGCCTTGTCTTCGTGATCGGACTCGATCGAGAGGATCGTGTCCTCCTCTGTCAGCTCGCACTCGATTGTGATGGAGACCTCTTCATAGGCCTCGGTGACGAAGGGGACGTGGGTGGTGAAGATCAACCGGCCACCCCCTTCCTGACGAGGGCTTCGCGGAGCCAGGCGAGCGACTGCGTATGCATCTGGGACACGCGGGATAGTGAGCAACGGAGTCGGCGGGCGATCTCCGTCATGGTGATTTTATCGGGGAATAGCCCGGGTACAACAAATGCCCCCCACGGGTCATGCGTCGGAGGCAGAGATGACGACATACGGCCTGTGATACTTCTGTTTTGGGCTATTGTAGTTCTATTTTGACACTTCATATGCTTTTTTTGTTGTTGTGCTTGGTAATTTGCTGGTGTTCTGACCATTTTTCTACGCCTTGTCTTGCAGTTATGGCGCGCTTTGGCAGAGATGGACGGGTCCCAAGGCGGATGGCCCGAGAGGAAGATCACTGGGTGCGGAGGACTGATCAACGGCTCCGTCCTCTGGGCCAGCTAGTGGTTACCGTGGCTAGCATAGAGCAGCTTGATAGTGGACATGTAGTAGTGGCTGAGGGTCCCCTTGGCGAGAGAGCTGCTGGAGTCGGGACCGTGGAGGTGGCTAGGATTTAGGAGGCTGACGGCATGTACACCTATGACAGGAGTGGAGGGTATCCATTGGAATTCCCCCTAGATCGGCACCTGTTCAAGTTTGTCTGGAGCTATGTTCCGCCTGGCATGGAGGAGGACGACTCATGGATTCTGGGAGCCCATCGTCTGCTCAAGCAGGCCATCTTGATCGGCAAGGATAGCCTACATGGCGTAGCCTTCTACAGCTACCCTAGCTTCTCAGAGGACTACAAGAGCAGTGCCAGTTTCCCAGTGCTGAGTGCCTGGGGTTCTTTGGCAGGGCAGAGCGATCAGTGGTCAGAGTTGGGCCGTTGGGGCCCGCTTCCTGGGACTTGCACGGTCACCATCGCGCTGAGATAGAAGGGATCACCGGACTAGTGCTGGAGCCGACGAGCTTGCAGTATGTTGGAGAGGATACGATGATCACAGCATGCTGGACGGAGTTTATAAGGCAGACTATCATGAGCTGGTATGATCGCTGGGCCATGATTCCATTGCACTACTACCGCTAGGTTGCTACTGAGTGGCTGATGGGGGTTATCCATCACTATCAGGTGCTGTTGGACCAGGCCGAGATCAGGTACGCGGTGACTGCCACCTGGTATGCATACCCATGCTACATTGGGCTATTGCAGGGGCTGATGGAGCGCTTCAATCGCCATTGGAGCACAGTGGCTACTGCAGAGGGAGAGACCTCACTGGACTTGTGGTCTCTGTTCTGGATCTCTGGGTTGCTAGTCAGCGGCGAGGGATACGAGGAGGTAGTGCTTGATGACCTCCATCGCAGCCACAGTGATGGACAGGGGAGGTACCGAATATCTTACAGCTATCAATATCTCATGAAGACCTGGAGGGACCTGGCCTTAGCAAGGAGAGAGAGAGCGGCGCACACTCCAAGGGTGCCACTGAATGTATGGGTCCGTCATTTCTACAATGGGCCATTCTACTTTTACCAGGAGTTTGCCAGGGACCAAACTCCCTAAGAGGAGTACACAGAGGTGGAGCTTCACTTCAGGACGTACACCAGGTACATTTACACTCCACAGGAGGGGTGGAACCCCCACGGTCTGCCAAATGTGACACACCTCACCACCTATTTGGCATACTGGTTGGCGACGTTCGTGGTTTCTCATGGAGAGGATGGTTTGTTGAGAGCCGAGCTGAGACATTTGGCCTTGGCTCCTACTGCACTAGCCAACATCTACCAAGGATTGGGAGTTCTAGCAGTGCATCCGGCGCCGAGGGAGAGGAGCATACTCTTGCCGACCCATTACCTCAGCGTGTGGGCCGGACTGCTACTTCCGGGACTGGTGACGTGAGGGACAATGATGAACCCGACGGCACCGCTTTTGTTCAAGTTCCCCAGACAACCTGACGGGGACGCAGAGGCACAGCTCGAGGGGGCTAGGAGAGCCCTTTGCTACTTGCTCACCCGGGGTGAGGAGGGATTGCCTTTCGACAGTGCCAAGATGGACTCCCACCTTTTCCTGGGACCTTTAGGTGGAGGGGCGACGAGCGCACACCCTATTCAGAAGATGGCAGATGTCAGGCTATGGACAGAGTGGATACAGAGTACCCGGTCAGTGGTGCAGACATTACACTGGTCAACGACAAGTTCCTTGGAGCCATACTATCCACACCGGTTTGCAAGGAACTTTGGGCACAACCAGGGGATCCCACCGAACCGGGAGTTCCCTTTGGCAGGCAGGTAGTACCGGGGCAGGGACACCCACTTACTCACGACGGCATTGTGGGACTTCTATAGTCGTCGGGATCCGGAGCAGTTCTCGATGCCGAGACAGGGACGCGGAGGGAGGTTCGATGTTAACTATTCCAGGTGGTGGTTCGAGCATAGCCACTTGTACCGACAGAAGGCCTCCACAATCCGAAAGGCAGAGGAGAGCCACTTGCTGAGGGAGGATCTGCCTCCTATTGCGCTGGATGAGGGGTGCCTGAGGACCCGTGTCGCTCGAATCCGCCGAGAGATCGAGCGAGTCATGGAGCGGTGGCCCCGGAGTGGCCGGAGTTCGACGTCTGGGAGCTGAAGCAACGGACGGGCACTGAAGCCCCTGAGACAGGTGTCGGCGGGAGTGGCGGCGATAGAAGGGAAGGTGTCCCGATCAAGGGCACCTAAGGCGTGGTGGGCCCAGTTCTTGGCCGACTACGACTTTCAGAGTGGGGGTTCACTGGACTGGGAGCTCCCACACGGGAGCTTTGCCGATTCAGCGATCGACGACTGGCGGTGGCATATCGGCCACATGATCGGGTCCACCGAACCCGTGGAGTTCTTGTCCCAGATTGAGTACGCCCGCACTCTACGGGACATCTTGGAGGCTGTGACGATAGTGGCCTGGGTGTTGGCACTAAAGTCGGAGCAGCTAGTACTCCTGCCACTGACCCCCTTCGGGGCTCTAGGTACGACCTTGTTTGGGACACTCCATCCCTTTTTCTTTTGTTACTTTCTGGTTATAACACTGGGACATTGTATAATGCTATGTCTATTGATAGGTTCAGTAGCAGAGGTGGACAACCTCTCCACGGAGGCGTCCTCGGGGAGTGAGGATGGAGTTCCACAGCTGAGGCGAAAATGCCCCAGAGTAGAGGCTGTGGTAGTCGAGACTGGCGAGCCTTCTGGAGGACTCGAGGCTGATGGGGTAGTTAAGGCAGAGACAGCTCTGAGTAAGTGCCATTGCGCCTCATTTGCTCTTGGTCAATTTAGCCATGGTAGTGGGCTAATCCTACTTCGCTGGATTTGTGTTTTGCAGCCCCCGTGGAGGCTAGGGCAGGGGCGACCTTCTCGCCCCCTCGGGAGGAGGACCCTCCCTATGTGGAGGGAGCTGAGTATGAGATTGACACGGAGTGTTTTCTCCGACTGATGGATGAGATGAGGTAGGGAGATGGACCCTCTCCGCGTTCTGCACGTTTTCCCTATCTCCATTCATAGTTTGGTGGCCGATCGAGGGAGATCGAGCCAGTTTAGTATAAACTGTAGTTTTTGGGGTTCGTAGGGTTGGTCGAAAAATGGCAACCTCTCGCGTCGTAGTTAGTGTCAAACTGACCGCTGGGATGTCAGGATCCCAACCCCACCAGTTTCGTGTCGATTGGTCGACATTTGGGGCCAATAGGAGTCCAGGAATCCCAGTGACTCAATTTGGGTCGATTCGTCTGAATCGTCCAGATCTCACGATTTAATGCGTTTTGGTGAGTGCATGTGGTATTTTTAAAATCTTGGAAGGATTTCCTACTGTCTGGATGTATTTCCCCTGCGCTACGGCGTGCATAGGGCGTGGAACGGGCTGATTAGGTCGTTCTGCCGTTTTCATCGTTGGATGGGCATAACGGTCCTACCAGAGATAGCTATGTGAATAATGGTCCCCCGATAGACCGTTATGCATCGTTCATCAGTTTTTATCTTTGGAGGTCTTGGAGCATACCGGACCAGGCCTAGTCCGTTATGTAAAGTATAACACCCTTGCCCAGGTGCGTTATGGTCAGGTGGGTTTCGAGGACTGCCATGTCAGAACCCTCGACGACTGTGTCTGCCTCGAAGACTATGTCAGTCGATTTACATAACGGACTTCCTCCTATGCGTTATGGTTAAGATGATGCGTAGGGGTAGATCCGTTATGTATTTCGTTGACCGATGTTTTGACTGGGTATGGCGGTTGATATAACGCGCCTCACCCAATGCATTTTGTCGTTATAACGGATGGGGTGTGATCCGTTATATGCCCTTGGTCTATGGTTAGTGCGTTTTGGTGTCTGGTGGGTATAACTCACCCTCCCTTGTGCGTTATACTTGTATGACGTGCCTGTTGTGGTCCGTTACACTTTGTTTCATTCGTGTTTAGGTCTGTTGGACATAACACCCCTCCTTGGGTGCGTTATGTTGATATAATGCCCCTATGCTAGCGCGTTATATCGTCTGTTGTAGTTCTTGGTCCGGTTGGCATGACGCCCCTTCTGTGGTGCGTTATGTGGGTATAGCGCCCCTTTGCGGACTTTGCTCAGTCAGGAATGAATTGGGGACGCTGTAGAGAAATCATCCTAGATTTTCCTCCTTATCCATGCCATTTGCCTGCTTCTACACAAGGATGGAATTCTAGGGGGCTGTCTGATCATACATATTTAGCTGCTTACTTGGCTTACTGGCTGGCCTGTTTTTTGATTCCTCTTGGAGAGGAAGATCTTTTGCGGGCTGAGTGGTATATTCTGCCCGTTGCCCCTGCTGCCCTCATAAATATTTGTCATTCTTTTGGAGCCCTTACAACTCAATCATCTCCCAGAGACAAGAATATATTGATGCCCCCTCATTACTTGAGTGCGTGGGCCGATTGTTGTTTTCAGAGCTTTTACGGAGGTCTTCAGTCGACAACCCCACAGCCTCGTTGATATTTGCTTTCCCAAGTTAGCCTTCTCAAGATGCAATCACATAGCTTGTGGGGGAGCCCGCATGGCTTTCTTTTCTACCAGTCAGGCATGGTGAGGGCTTAGCCCTCGACCATTTTCATACCTTCACTGCCCTTATGTGGAGTAAGAAGGCGATTCAGCTGTTTGCAGAGTGTCTTCACAGGCTTTGCCCTCTTCATGTGGTGTGATTGAGTGGGTTACATTGATTCGCCCCAGTGTGCTAGTATACCGACGTTCCAGCACGGCGGTCTCTGAGCTTTATTATCCCCACCGGGTTGCTCAGAATGTTGGGTATGATCAAGGCATTCCTCCGAATGCAGAGTTTTTATTGCCTCTCTGATTGTACAGACACAGGGATGTGCACCTTATGACAACATCATGGTGTGATTTTCTTTATCGTGAGGTGAAGGGAGACTTTCCCATTCTGGCACAGACGCGCAGGGGCCATTTTGACATATATTATGCACGATGGTGGTTCAAAATCAGCAATGTCTTTAGAGAGTATCGCGACGCCTTTGGTCTGCCGTGGAGAGACGCTTGAGGAGGGAGGATTTACCTCCGTTGTTACTTGATGCCGCTTTCATCAAATTGCACTTTTCTGTCATATTTCGGTCTAGTCACCGCGTGGACACATTGGATGACCTTCTTATAGGATTAGACCGACAGTTACAGTTGACGCACTTGTTAGCCCCAGGCTTCGCTACGCTCTGATTGACATGATCGTTATAGACTCCGTCACGCCACTTCCGAGTTATCTTCCGCGCTCGGGGCGTGACAACGGAGAAGCAGAAAGGAGAGTTGAGAGAGAGAGAGAGAGTTAAGGGCCGGTGATGCAAGCCTAGAGAGACGGGCTACCTTCAAGGAGGGTCCTCACCGTGGCCAGTGGGCACTCAGAGAGTGCTCGCTGGGTAGTAAGGGTGCTCAGAGGGTAGTCGTAGCTTGGCGAAGACTTTCTCTCTGGATAACAAGTTGGCTTCTCTTTTCCCTTATCTGGAGCTGAGTGTGTGTTTCTTGGTGAAAATCATCGTGTCCTCTGTATGTCCGTCGAAGTTCCATTTATGGGGGGTTGTCTTGGTATCGAGGGCCTATTCCTTAACAGGGAAGGGCGCAAGTCATGGGATAACGTCTCCCTGCGATCGTGAGGAGTTTTCCGTTAAGAGTCCATTCCTCCAAAGTCGAGCGGTTCTCTAGCGAGTCTTATGGTTCCCGGGAGGCGTGCTCACCTTTAGTGGGGTTGAGCCCGACATCGTGGGAAGTAACGTTCGATTGTCGGAGGGTCGTCTGACGGCCATTGCGCCTGCGTCGAAGCCCTTCAAGCGCTGGCGGATCCGAGGGTGATCCATCCCAGGCTGTCCATGACGGACCGCGACTGTCGAGGCCTAGCAGGCGCTTTGTAGACTATGGGCCTGACTGGGCCTGGCGGAAGTGGGTCTTACATGGGCCGAGCCAATTTTACCCTCCTCATGTGTGAAATTTATTATTTGATTTAAGAAATCATCGTTGATGGATGTAGCAATATTTACCATAATGCTTCAAGCATTGCCCTTCAATCTCATCATTACACACAAGATAAATTTTCTCACCTTTAGTGCTCCATCCAGATAAATATGCGCACCCAAAAAAGTCATTAATGGTCCACAATATAACATCTTACATCTTAAATGATTTATTTCTTACAGCATCATAAATCTCTACACTTTCGTGCCATTATAATTTCAATTCATGAATAAGAGGCTGAACATACAGATCAATTTTCATTCCTGGAGACTTCTCACTAGGTACGATAGAAGTTAAAATCAAGTTAAATTCTTTGCTGTCGGTGCAAGATGGTGGTCTCTGTAGGCCATCGCCCAAGGAAGAAGTGGCAGAGAGGAGCGCCCATAGAGTAGTCTGAGGTAAGTTGGGTTGTTGGTGAAGAAGGAGGAGACAGTGGTGTGGATGATGAAAGGTCACGGGAATCGGATAATGATGTGAGAACCTCTCTCTCTATAGGCTGTGCCTCTCTTCTCTCTCTAACCACGCCACCACAACCCATCGCACCCTCTGGCAACAACACCCACACAGCCCCCCCTCACCGTGCCTCCCCTCTACCAGTGCCCCAACCGTCGCCTCTCCCCCTCTGTCCTCCCTGCATACCCCACCCCCACTGCGACACCTCCTCCTCTCACTGCACACACCATGCACCCCACCACCTTCTCTCACCGCACACACTGCACCGCCCCTCTACACACTGTTGGCAATCACTCAAATAACTCAAATGTGAAAGTCACTTCGAGACATCGTGGTATAATATGAGATTTACTCACGATAATGTCAAAAATAACGTGTCTACAGGTGGCCAGTTGATCCTGTTGTACTGACGGTGGGAGGCTAGCTGCAACCAGAATAGCTTAGGCCAGTGGTGGTGACCGTGGCAGTGCTCAAGAAGTCGCAGGTGCCCGTCAATGGCAATTCTGTCAGGGCCAGACAGAGGTCGTTCGCTGCCAAGATTAGCTCTCATGGCCATGTAATCAGTGTTGTACCAGTCACCGACCAGTATGTCGAAGCCCTCCTGGGGGAAGGAGAAAGGTATTAGGGTGACAACACGGATGTTGATGTGGGTGGGGCTATAGCTGCCGATAGCCCTCTGCAAGAGTAGGCTGGGGTGGTAGAAGAAGCTTCTGATCTAGTCCTTCAGTTGGAAGTAGTAGGTCCAATTCTGCCCCGATAGGACGGGGCAGTTGGTCCCCTACACCCCATCCTCCCACGAGCTCTTCCTCTGCTGCACCCCATTCCATGTAAGGGGGGAGGGGTCCGACAGCTTGTTGTGGACGTTTACATGGATGACATCGTTGGTCGTCACGTTCAGTGGAGGCCCTGAGAACTAGCGATTGATCAGAATCACCTGTTTGGCCACACCCAGGGGAGGAAGGTTGTAGCAACCCCTCCCGCGCGCGGCGCCAATCACGAGGATGTGGTGAAGGCAGCGCTCAAAGACCGCGGCTACGACCATATCGTGTTTAATGGCATGCGCGATTTCGGCGGCCCTCAAACACAGTATCTGCCACTGAGGGAAGGCACGGTCAAATCCGCGACATCCGGCGAAACCCTATTCGCAGACCAAGCCCGTTCCTCCGTCCCTGGGATAGTCATAAACGCCGACCGTCCACCAGGAAATTTCAGGGATGCTGGTGGTTACGATGCCTTGCTGAACGAGGCAGGCAGGAGGGGGCAAACAGCTACCGCACGCCAATCATCTCGCCTCGAATTGATTATGGACGCCCCGGACTCATCTCTGGCCAGCCAGGCGCCGGAAGCGCACAGGCGCGGTGCCGTAATGCAGGCCTACGATATTCAGCGGGACGGGCAGGACGTTGGTCGCATTGAGGTTTCAATCAATCGGGAGACTGGTGAGGCATATATCGAGCACATGGTGGTCGGTCAGGATGCGGGTGGCGTGGCGAACATTCGTGACGTTATTCGCCAGATCCGCGCGAATAATCCTGAAGTAAAACGCGTGTTCGGAGACCGAGTGAGTGGTGTCAAGGCGGGCAGTGCGGATCCTCGCGCCTCCGTGACGCTATCTGCTGATACTGCAAGGGGCTCCGTCCCTGGGACGATGATAAACGCCTTAGCCAATGACCTCCCAATGGACGAAGCCTCAAGGATGGCAAGAGCCAGGGAGATGGGGTTCGATACGGATACGGTCTATTATCACGCTACGCCTGTAGATGGAATTGAGGAATTTCGTCCGTCATCCAAAGGAATGCTTGGCCCTGGCGTTTATATGGCGGGCAGCATGGAAGATTCCCAGAGGTGGGTGCGGGCGGTGAAAAGAGCAAATAAAATGGAAGATGACCCGCATCTTATGAGACTGCGTGTGCGGGGCGCGATCGAACGGCATGCGAAACGTCCTAATCATGAGGCAATAGCCGAAGCCAAAAAAAGCGGCTTCGCAGGCATTCAAAGCGGACCCTCCGGTCCCGTGGTCGTTTTTGTCCCCAAAAACATCCCCCGCACTGACGCTGCTTTCGACCCTTCCCCGACCCAAAGCGCCATTTTTACCATTTTCGATCTCGGGTCGAGATCGCGACCATCACAATGGTCGCGTTCTTTTGAGAAGGCGTCGTATCGTGGGGTCACGTTCATCGGAGAAGATGAGTTGTATAGTGGTTTAGATTGCACCCCTCTTGTAGGGCGCGTTCTCATTTGAACGCGTCCCGGGTATTTTAAACATATCCGAATTCGAACCGATATATATTTATTCAGGTATTATCCGACCCATCATGGGTCTTGTGATGCGAATAGTCAAATTTACAGATATTTTTGACATTCTTAATTTCTGTATATTTCAAGGGAGGTCATGCGATGAGTCTAATTTCTCTCTCCCATAAAATCCCGCTTCACACACAAATTGGGACTGGCGAACCATCTTTGCAAGCGTAGTTGAGATGTCGAGAAATTCCAATGATTAGAATTCACATCAACCGCATTTTCATATTCCACCTAAGAGGGAGTCCAGAATCTGTTGAACGGATCAATTTGGTGGCACTCTTTAAGCTGTCGAAGTTCTTTTTTTTCTTTTTACAGCATCGACGTAACAAAGGGTTGATCACTCCTATCCTGATGGTGGTCGTCTGGGACAACAACTACGGCACGCGAGGATGTGCCGTAGCTAGTGGACAATGTACACCTCTCCTCAATGGGATGCACCCCGTCCTAATTTAGGTAGATTCTTCCCCTCCGTCCCCCTCCCGCTTCCCGATTCTTGTGCCCACGACAAAAAATAAAAATAAAAAAAGGACAACAGCTACTTGAATTGACGTGGCGATGTGAACATTTGTGTGGACCCCACTGACTTTTCAGCATGAGGACGTCCAAAAAGGTCCAAGGACGTGATTATGACCTGTCGAGAGGAGGGAACGACATTCTTGTGCGGCACTATCTGTAATATGAACATGATCAGGGGGGCTCGTGATCAGGAGTTTCAATTTTAAGTGTAGCATGCAGCCGACTTGAGTAGCAAATGAGTAGGTTGTGATTTCCATGTATTTGTTTCGGCCATTTAATTAAATCCCATCGCAATCAAATTCGTTTCATACTTAATTTCTTGTTAAAAGATTTTTCATACTTGAGAGTATATAATCACACATGCATGTAATCCTATATCCGGACATTGAAGGGTCGTGTTGTCGGGGGGTGGGGGAGAGAGAGAGAGAGAGAGGTTGGGCCAATAATCCCCTCTGATAGGCGGACCTTCGCTCCAATGGCGCACTCCGCCAGTCTGGTGCCCTACTCCAGGCCCTGTAGCAACCAAGGAAAAATCCAAACAATTTGACGTAATTTGCCTGCAGCTGTCGCGTGTCACCGCTGCAAGCACTTGGCTTCGCCTATAGCTTATGGCCCTGTGGTTGTGGATCCTTGCCCGCCTTCAATGATGCAGGTCGGTCACTGGGGAAAATTCCAAATGGATGTGGGCTCCTAAAGAGGCTCGACAGCTTGAACCGGTGAAGAGTGCGATTGCTGGCCCTCTACAGGGTTTTCCCGACGGCGAGCCATCACCCTCTAGCAATACCCCATTGTCCGACATGGTCATTGATGCGTTGTCGGGTGTTGTAGCGCCGCCTCCTACTCCAAGTGCGATAGTGTAAGCTTGAGAGAGGGGGCAGGGAGTTCACCAGAGCAGCAAAGAGAGGAGGCCGGCCAACAAACCCCTCTGTCGGGTGGACCTCCACTCCAACTACAGCCTCCACCATTCTGGCACCCTCCTCCAGGCCTTGCAGGAGTTTGCTGTAGGTCACGACATCTTCGCCAGCCACGGCATCTCTATCTCTAACAGCAGGGACACAACTCTACTGAAGAGAAGGGGGGAGGTCACCAGAGGAGCAGAGAGAGGAGATCGGGAAACCAACACCCTCTATCGGGCTGACCTCTGCTCCAATGACGCCCTCTGCCAGTCTAGCATCCTCCTCCAGGCCTTGCAACAGTCTGTCGCCGGCCATGACATCTCTATGTCGGCTGTGACATCTCCTCTATGGCCAAGTCCACCGTGACATCTCTCTCTCTCTCTCTGCAACGGTCTCCCGCTCATTTCCAACTGTAGCAACCAGATCACACGTGCTTCGACTCCCCAGCCACAACATGTGCTTCCCCATCACCGAAACCTTGGGAGAGAGAGAGAGAGAGAGAGAGAGAGAGAGAGGAGGATAATTTGAGAAATAAACAATTAACAGAATGAGAGAAAGGAATATTCTATGTAATATAAATTTTTTGAACTATTGCCCGGTACAGGGAGGACCGGGGGGGACCCGGTGCAGGTGGCCCCAGGGGGGAGGTCCCCCCCCCCCGGTGCAGGGAGAGAAGAAGGGAGTCATTACTGACGACCGCCAAAACGATCACGGCGACCGAGCATAGACCCGCGCGCATTGTGCTGCGGAACGACCTCACGGAGTTGGGATAGACGCTGCTTCTTATCGAGTAGGATGAGCTTGCGCATCTCGGCGGCTGCGAGCTGCGTCCAATAGGTGCCCTTTTCCTCATCCCAATTGAGAAAGAAGGCCATAGCGGCAGCTTTGAAGGCGATCGCTTGCTCGCCGTTGTTGGTGAACCAATTCTGGCCGCTAGAAGCGGAGAGCGTGGTGAGGTATTTCACGTAGGGGATGACGATACGGTACTCGCCGTTGGTGTAGAGGGAGTTGCCATCAGGCAATGGATAGACATCAATCGTCGTGGTGCCGAGTTCGTCTGATGGATCGCGCTCAATAAGGGCGCGCGGGATGCCACTGATGATGTCGGCGTCGGCTTCGCCGCCTTCTGTGAGGCCAAAGTCGCGCGCAGCGGCCATCTTCGAGGCGGCCCACTCCAAATGGTTCACGTGACCATCTACGCCGATGATATAGGGAAGGGAGCGCCACTTAAGCCAGTTGGCTGGGCGAGTGACGAGCGTGCGCTGACCGGCAACCGTAGTTGCGGTCAGCTCAGTTTCGCAGACCTTGAAATCGTGCTCACGCTGAAGTTCCCGGATGGCCTCGTTAACGAGGGTCGGGATTTGGGCTTGGACAGAGGTGGGCTGGTCGATGACAATGTGCCCAACGCGAGTCTGAAGCTGCTGGTACGTTGCCATCGATCATCCTCATTCGACTGGTTTTGCTCCCCGGCGCTGTGCCGCTGTCCGGGGGGCCTTAAGTTCCGCCTCTTCGGAGGCGAGTTCTTCCTCGTACTCCGAACCTATGGCCCGGTACATGGCCTCGAAGGCTTCCTTCACCACCGCTATCGAGTTGGGCGGGAAGCTCGGGTTGCCTTCAGGGTCGATAATGGTGGCACGATCCTGCGGGAGTTCGATCAGCTTAAAGCCTTCGTGCTCCGCTAGGACCTTGACCTCGTTATCGTCGAAGCGATTCAAATCTGTAAGTAAAATTTGAAACGCGAAGTTCTCAAGAAGATGATCGGGATCGAAATTAAGTCCTTCGAATGATTGAACAATGTCATGGCAGAGACTGAGGCTTTCCTAACCAGTCATTCCTCTGCCCCTGCTTCCTTAAGCCAGAAGGCCAGATCAGCCAATAGGCAGCCCACAGCTAAAGAAGTGCACATTGTTGACTTCAAGGCGCTCGAGCAACAGAAAGATAAAGATAAAGGGGTCGTCGACCCTCCTCCTGCCAGGCTGGCCAAATGACAAGAAGGGTCCTCCCTGCGAGTCAGGATGAGCAGACCTTATTCTTTTCCCAAGGAGAGAACCCGAGTCTTGTTTGAATGGGCCATAAAATATAACAAGATCACTTTCCCGGAGCTGAAAAGACTGAGTGATGCCAGAAGATGACCCCCACTTCTGCCCGTATCACCAGGCACTAGGGAACCCGATAGAAGATTGCTCTGTATTTAAAGATGTCATCAAAGGCCTAATCAAGAAGGGAGAAGTCCAAATGGGTAAGCATGCGGTGGATCCTCCACGCCCCCATAAGCTCCCCGATCTCAAAAGAACCATCAACACAGTATCTATATACCAGTAGTTGCCTGAAGAGGCGGCAGAAGCTTGTACGGCCAACACCTATGCTCATGTCCCACGGGAGCACTTTGAATCCCTAGACTTGATACAAAATACAGAAAAGAAATCAAAAGTGCCAAGTGCACCAGATGATCTGTTGTGGGGGCAGTTGCTGGCCACAGAGGGACAGAAGAAAAGGAAGTCAAAGCATAATGAAAGAGGCATCATCCTCTCTTGTAATACACTGTCGGTCTCGCCCGACACGAGCCAACCTGATGAAGATAAAAATGGAGAAATATACTTTGTGCCTACAAGGTCAGATCAACCCAAAGCTTCTACCTCCCGTCATGATGATAAGCCTTGGGAGGCGTAGGGGCACTCTCCACTGCCTGACGAAGATATATGCTATCATACTCCCTCTTGTGGAGATATGGGGGCAAGAGCATCAACCTCTGAAGGACTGGATGCATCCGATCAAGATGACAAGATGGCGCTAGCCCCACCTGAAATCAAGATGGGAGCATTTGTCTTAAAAGTATAACTCATTAAATAAGATCAGAGTCTAAGAGAGATAACCCTTGTTTTTATCCATCCCTCTGTCAAAAAGGAACGAGCACCTATCATAAGGTGCACCGGAGAAGAGCCCAGATGAATTATATATCCACCCATGAGTCCTATGCAGGTGCGAACCCTTGGTCAGTTTAATTGAAAATACTTTCAGGAAAGCGAGAAAATTATTTCAAATCCCCCACGCTTTCTCTACCCCTTCGTAAGATGGTGATTTTTGCCATGCCGATTAATATCCCTTCAATCCTTCTCGGATTCCACATTTCTTGCCTTGAAATAATCACGAAGCAAGCCGCAGAATCACCCAAGGCAGGGACGAAAACATCATCGCGAAGACTACTGGTGATGCCATCTCGGAATCGACTACAAAGATAAGGATTACGAGCACAGAAAGCATGGGCAAACATATAGGACGCCAAGAAAAAACAACTGCTCTTTTGACACAGATCAGAACTATGGAAACTTAAAAGAAAACAAACAAAAACTTTACGGAATGGATAGATGGGGGAAGGAGAGAGAGAGAGAGAGAATAATCAGAAATCTCGTGTGGAAAGCGCCGCTCATGGCATCAGTGCTGATGCTGCGTATGCACAAGATGTTCATCATCTAGAAATTAGAGAATGGGGGCAGGGAGAAGAAATCAATGGGTAAAAAATATTTACCAGACGCAGTCAAGCAAGCAGAAACCTTACATATGAGACGAGCACCGCCGGCAGAGAAGAAGAACAGGAGAACTGGAGAGGGCGAGGAAGAGCCTCGGCCTCGAATCCCCTTTTATTGTTCTACCGGATGGACGGGAGTCCGTGGTGTTAACCCTAGAGTGGTTGCCATGTGAGTCCTCCACACGGTTATAGCTACGAACTCTACGGAAGGTTCATCTAAAGATGAGGAGCATAGATCTCAGCCGTCCATCTACATGACAACCTTCAAAAGAGAGCTCGGTGAATTCGTATTAGCAAAACGCCCAACAGTCTGAAGTCTTTACAAATTTGTCCACTTGTGTCCAAATTAGATGATTAAATCAAAGTTTGTCGACCCGATGCGGGTCGATCCGCACGATCTGACTAACACCGCGGCCATCGACGCCCTCCGCGGCCGCTACAGCGAGGAGCAGGTGCCGCAGGTCGAGCTGGCGATCGCCGACGCCCTGCGCGTGCTCGGGCAGCCCGTCCCCTAGCGAGCCCAAGCCCCCGAGATCGCTTTTGTGCAGGCGGGGTTTGGATCGTACAATTCCCTTCACCCCGCGGGGGTCGCATGACGCCTCGAGATCCACGAGCTCAGGGCCGGGAACCGACGCAGTCGCTGTCGGTGCCTCCCGACGACGCGCACCCGTCGCTCGCGCTCGGCACGCACCAAGCGCCCGGCGACGAGCCGACGCGCGTGGACTCACCGCAGGCGCGCGCGCGTCCTCCCGCGCCCAAGCCGACGCAGCCGCCGCCGATCCCGCGCGACGATCCCGAGGGGCGCATCGGCACGACGCTCGGCAACTATCGCGTGACCGATCTGCTCGGCAAGGGCGGCATGGGCTGCGTGTACCGCGCGGAGCACATCAAGCTCGGCCGCGAGGTCGCGCTCAAGATGCTGCGCGCCGACTACGCGAAGCGCCGCGACGCGGTCTCGCGGTTCACGCAGGAGGCGCGCACGGTCAACCGCGTCCGCCACCGCAACATCGTCGATGTGCCCGACATCCTCGAGCTCGAGGACGGCACGACGTGCATCGTCATGGAGCTGCTCCACGGCGAGAGCCTCGGCAAGTGGGCGCGCACCGGCATCGCGTTGCCGCGCGCGCTCGCGGTGCTCGTGCAGATCTGCGACGGGCTCGCCGCCGCGCACGCCGTCGGCGTGATCCACCGCGACCTCAAGCCCGACAACGTGATCGTCGTGCCGACGCCCGACGGCGCGGAGCTGGTGAAGCTGCTCGACTTCGGCGTCGCCAAGCTGCTCAACCGCGACGACGAGGACGTCGGGTTCCAGACCGCGGCGGGCTCGGTGATCGGCACGCCCGCGTACATGGCGCCCGAGCAGGCCGGCGGCATGGCCGTCGACGCGCGCAGCGACATCTACTCGCTCGGCGCGATCATGTACGAGCTGTTCTGCGGCACGCCGATGTTCCGCGGGCGGTCGTTCGGCGAGTACGTGCGCAAGCACCTCACCGAGCAGCCCGTGCCGCCGCGCATGTTAGAAATGACCAAAAAATGGGCTCGAAATAGGTTTAAAGAAGACTCCAAAATAATGGATAATTCAGGACATGATAAGGGAGAATAAGAGAAATAGCTTGACTTGTAGGGTGAAAACAGTGTCAACAGTATGCCAGATCGGTGTCAGGGACCGGAGGATCTTCCTGACTAGCTCGTACTCACTGTAGACCTCGCCTAAGCTTCTCAAACTGTTAGTGAGCACCATTAATCTAGCATACATATCGGAAATAGTTTCGTCAGATTTGATTTTAAAAGTTTTATACTCAGATACAAACATGTTAGCTTTTGTTTCTCGTACCTAAGATGTTCCCTCATATATTACCTCCAATTTATCTGACATTTCATTTGTTGTGGAACAGGAGGATACTCTGAAAAAGTCAGTGGGATGTAGAGCACACTGCATAGCTGAGATTGCACTCCAATTTAGAGTTGACCTTCGAATTTGCTCTCGAGTCCATATATCTTCATCTTCAAGGAGCTCGAATGGACCTCAGTTAACTGCCTTCTAGATCTTATAGTCTTTAGCTCGTAAGAAGACCTGCATTTGATTCTTCCAATATGCATAGTTAGTTCCATCAAAGAATTGAGGCTTACTTACGGAATGACCCTCAGCTGTGAGTCCTCTAGTATCCATTTCACCTGATCTCTCCGGGATGTTAAGCCCTTAAGGAGAGTTAGGCTCTGATACCACGTGATAAGTAATCGATGTACTACTGATCTAGAGGGGGGTGAATAGATCAACCCCAAATTTCACACACACAGCAGTGAATGAAATGTGGAATAAAAAATCTGTTGTGAATTAGTCTTCTAAGACAATATGAATGAACAGCTAGGAGATCTAATAACAAATAACAGTCATTCAAATCTAACTCCAATGATATTGACCAGCCAACACAGTACGGTATTAGGAGGAGGTTTGATTCGAGAATCTCCTCACACAAGGGTCAATTTTTCAGATAGGCGTAACCTATCCTTCCGACCAAGCCTTTTGATATAGTTACCGATCAAAATGTAGATATAAGATGAAGAAACTCCCGAGCAATTCAAGACAATGTAGACTAACGTCAATTCCAGATGAATTAGCATAAAGAAGCATTAAATTTTATTTTGATACCAGTAAGGATCCGTTAACGAACGGGCCTTACATTCCCTCCCTCCTAATAAAAATTTCATCCTCAAAATTTAAAAGGAAGAACAAGGAAAGAACAGAAAGAAATTATACCTTATTCGAATAAGAAAGGAAATTGCTGACGCATTTCATCCTCACGTTTCCAAGTAGCCTCATTACCCAAGTGATGCTGTCATATTACCTTTATTAGAGGGATTACCTTATTCCCCAGTCATTGCTCTCAACGATCTTCAATTTGAATTAGGTACTCTGGCGTAGACAAATCTGCAGTCACTTCAGGCCACACTGAATCATCTAACACGTGAGATGCATCCGGAACATACTTTCTCAACTGGGAAACATGAAACACATCATGGATTGCATGCATCAACGCTGGAAACTGAAGTCGATAAGCCATTTGGCCCACACATTCCAGAATAGGAAACAGACTAATATAACGAGGACTAAGCTTTCCACACTTCCCAAATCTCATTATACCTTCCATCGGAGATATTTTTACAAACACCATATCTCCATGTTCAAACTACAATGGTCGCCTGCGCTGATCTACATAACTTTTCTGTCGACTCTGAGCTGTCAACATTTTTTGTCTGATCAGACGTACCACATTAGCATATTGCTGAACCATATCAGGTCCTGTCAATAATCGATCACTGGCCTCAAACCAGTTTAATGGTGTACGACAAGGATGCCCATATAGAGCTTCATACGGTGCCATATCAATGCTGGAGTGATAACTACTATTATAAGTAAATTCCACCAATGGAAAATACTGACTCCACGAACCCTGCCAATCTAGGCAACACGATCGCAGCATATCTTCTAAAGTCTGAATAGTCCTCTCTTACTGACCATCAGATTGTGGATGATATGCCGAACTAAAGACCAACTCTGTGCCCAATGCCTTTTGAAAGCTGCGCCAAAAGCCAGAAGTAAAATGCGGGTCACGATCTGACACAATGGATATCAGAATTCCATGCAATGGCATGATCTTTTCAACATAAAGCTCTGCTAATTTCTGAACACTCAAAGCAACTTTGATCGGCAATAATCTCACGGTCTTAGTCAGACGATCATCATGTCTTCTCCACAGCCTCCTTCGCCATCTTTGCACTCGGAGGTGTGTCGTCTTCTGTTAGAGCGTCACTTTAAGCTGCCATTCCCTCGAATCTGTCCGTGCTAACACCAACCCATTCTCGAGCTACCACTACATGAACCATCGCGCCAAGAGCCGCAACAAGAACCAAAACTGGCACCTACCAATGCTCATCCTCGAGTCCCAAACCTGCCACTGCCACACGATCTCGAACCAAATCCAGAGCTACCACAACCCACTCACACGTAGAAATGTAAGACAAAAAGCTTACTGGGACAACTCCGCCCAATCCTGCCTCAAAATCCATAAAAAATAAATGGGATCGACATGTCATTTCTGATGCCATAGAACATGACAAGGAAAATCAAGCTCAACAATCAGCAGCTCACCAGGAAGACCCTCCGATCATCCGAGCACACTTCTCGACCAGAGCACCCACTCTGCTACCTTGAACCACGATCTTGATGCCTCAGGGGCTAGACAAACCTCAAACTGGGGTGGCCAACCCGATAATAGCTTCCTCAGAGCACACTCACGGCCACTTAAGCATGAATAATCCGTACTAGCCACCTGACCTCACTGCAGATTTCTCGAATGCAGCATCGCAAACTCACGCCTGCCAACAACTCTACCCAACGCAGCACCATCGGGGCCACCATCGATGAGGGAGAAAGCTCTCGACCTCAATCCTCAGACCCCACTTCGGCACTCCAATGACAACAACAACCACCTTCACAGTGCCAACTCAGCGCACACAAGCTCTTACACGAGAAACCAAGCATGAAATAAGCATGAAACCCTATGCCAGCTACTGACTGTACTGGACCTTACGAACTCTGATTACTGTAATATCCTAAATTCCTATGTACTTCCACAACCACAGCTCTGATACCAATTGTAATGACCCAAGATCCGGATACCAGGAATAATGCAATACCATTCGAATCCTAGACTGCCGCCCACAAGTTGGAGGGCTCGGAAGGGCTAAAGGGTGGGTGTGGTGCACATAGAAATAGTAAATAAAGTAGGACAATTCAACAATTAACAGAATAAATAATCTAACTACAACAGAGTCCCGTCCAATAGAAAGTGGAAGAAAATTGGCATTTGCCTCCAAGGAAGCCCAAGGGTGCCCCCCCTCTCCCTCCTCTCTCCCACCTCCTAGCAGCTGTGAAGGTTGATCTTCTGAGGTGAAAATCCACCTCTTCTATCCCCTTCCTGAGTAAGAAGCTCAACACTGCCGCCGCCGTCGCCATCGAGCCACCGTCGCACCGCCAACCCATCGGAGTTCTGTCCACCCCTAGATAGAACCTTAATGCGAGATTTTTAGTTCTCAATAAGGAGCTCAGATCGTGCTCAAAATTAGAGGGTGAGTTCCCCACGTCCCCCCCCAGACTTCACAAAAAAATTCAGGACATTCCACTTTCGTTTACCATTTTTCCCAATTCCTTCTCTCCATCCCTAGCAATCTGTCGTCTGTGCAGATCTACCAACCAGCAACCCACCTCCTCCCATGTTCGACCCCCTTACCAATTTCAGATCCATCTGAAATTTGGACTGGGAATTCTGTCCATCAAACCACCATCCCACAATTTTTTTCAAGATTTTTAGAGGTCGTCTACCCCTCTAAAAAATTAGTTCTCAGGTGGGATTTCAGTCTGTCCTGTGCAGTCCAGATCCGACCACCTCCACCATAAAATCCATCCCCCCTGTCAAACCACCTCCAAAAATACACCAAAAATATCCTCGTGTTCCTTACTTCCCCCTCCATCTTCCATAAAAATTTCAGATCCAACTTCCACCATTTGATCTTCGATCAAAGTCAGTTCTCAGGCAGATCTCAGTCTGCCTAGTCAGATCTGGTTCTGTGAGCCAGTCTGCTACAAATTCAACCACGGTCACTACAGAGACAGGAAAATTCCTGTAACAGCCTAGGTTCGAATATCTCCAAGGGAGCTTTCCAACAGCGCTGGTCTCGCGTCGATCCGACGTCGGGGCTGATCGCAGCAAGCGTTTTCGCCGGGTCGCGCAGGTCTGAAACAGCAGAACCAGTTTGGGACAGCAAGCTGCCGCCCGAGTAGCCGTGCACCGGAACCGTCAAAGCTGTCCCAGAAGCCGCCCGCCAACCCAACATCGGTCCTCCCGGGTCCACTTGTAGCCCTTTACCTCCCTGCGTGGAGTGGGCAGTAAATTAAGTTGTGTACCTTTCATGTAACCAGACCAAAGTGAGGTAGAATTTAAAAGGGACCAGCAACGCTTAAACAAAAAGGCCTCTGCTAAAAGGTGAATAGATCTAATACCCAGCCCTCCTTCAGTTGTTGGTTTGCATACTGATGCCCAACTAAACCATGAGTGTTTTTTGACACCCTCGTCAGAACATAAAAGAAAATCTAACATGATGCACTCTAAGCAAAGTATCACAGAAACTGGTGGAGCAGTAGATGCCAGTAGGTGGACTAGGATGGAGGATAACACATACTTGACCAAACTTATTTTCCCTCCAAAAGATAGGAGACATCCCATCCAAGAAGATACCTTATTTTGCAATTTATCTAGGATCAAGTCATAATAGGCTGTGAAGGACATGCTTGCATAGTCATAGAAAAACGTTAAATACTCCGTGCATAGTGCATGAAATCATGAGAAAATAGAGGGCTTTTGTTCCTAACTTGATGTTTAAGACAACATGAGATAACCTACCTCTGGGATGCTTCCTAAGCTTCAAATTTCTCACCAGAAGAGGGTCCTAGTTCCTCCACGTCCTATGTACAACCAGTGACTTTTGGTTGTTCTAACTCCTTAGATACTTGACCTTCTAACTTGAGAATTTGCAAAATGTTAGAAGACACTATGGGGAACAATAACCTCTAAAGGAAGAACTTGAAATAATCATACTATACCTTTGAACCACGCGAGTCAAAATTAGGATTCGTGCATGTCAAATTTGAGCCCTATTTATAGAGAATGGCCTAGGGCTGAGAGATTAGATCGAAATAGGAGTCCTATGCGGCATCAATTCGATCTCCTAAGGGTCCAAGAAAAGTTTCCATACCATATCACATCGATCCATGGTGATAGGGATGATAAAAATTTGATCTTTCCACGCCTCTCAAAGTCTCTTTTTCGGAACGAGGTAGTAGTCTTCTTTAGACCGCCTTCATCAGGTGACGGTCGCGTGACTGACCGCGACATGTCTAGGCACTGGAATTTGAATTTAAGTCAAATTCCTTCTTAATTATCCCTTATTTATCCAATAAAAATAGGGAATTATCCTAATCGTATTTTTAAAGTTGGGCTTGGACCTAAATGTCTTAGCCCTGCGAGGAGAAAGTCTGATCTGATTTATTCCCCTGCGTGGGAAATTTTAAAGCGATTTTGTAATAATTAAATCCTCCCTGCGCGGAGTGAATTCATTGTAACCAGGAAGCTTCGTCGACGTCGTGCGGGCACGCACGTCCCCGCTCGCCTTCGTCTCCGGTCGGAGCTAGACTTTTCAGTCTAGCTAGGTACGTGCTCCAATCTCTTGCTCATTTAGTATCCTTATCAGTAGCCGCACGACGAAGTGAGAGAGAGCCCTATCCATGCAGCCTATCTCCTGAGTGCATCGCTGTGGACGGAGAGAGAGAGCTTGTATGCACCCATCCTTAAGCCCTAGAACTGTCACATTAGAGCACCATAATTGTCAAGAGGTAGTTCCACAACTACTTTACCTATGGGCGAGCGACTCTCCCTGAAAGGTCCCTTTGCAAAAGGAATTGACCATTTGCATATTAGCCAACAAATTGGGTCTACACCTTGCTAATTTTCGGTCCTAAGATTGCATCATTTAGGTCTGAGCTCATGCATGCCACGCTGGGTTAGGAATTCATCGGGCCATCTAGAGTGCAGTTCAACACTACAACCATCTATGAATCAGGAGGGCATGAATGCCATGTTAGCTCAACTTGAGCAACATCTTACGACCCAAATTGAAGAATCTATAGGCCAATTGCGAGCAGAGCTAGATGAGAGGATCCGAGCCTTAGAGGATCGTGTGACGAGAGAGGAAGGAAGGTTAAATGGTTGTGGATATCCTATAGCCAACTTGAGAGAAGGGAGAGACCAAGCCTGCCAAAATCAGGCTCCTCGAGGTAGAGAGCAAGGTGATCGTACGCCTCTGGGGAGAGACCACGATGATGAGGAGATCATCTTACGGAACGTCAAGATAGACACTCCCAGTTTTGATAGGTCCCTAAATCCCGCCACATACCTTGATTGGCATCACCGCATGACCCATGATACAAGGGTAAGGTTTGCCAAGATGAAGATTTTAGGTCAAGCCAAGACCTACTAGTGCAATGTAGAGAATCTCCTGGTAAGGAGACGAGAGGAGCCCATAAACACGTGGAAAGAAATGAAGGAGAAACTAAAGGAGAAGTATCTGTCACCCTCCTACCATCAGCATCTTTTAGACCAATGGCAGAAACTCACCCAAGATGGAAAGTCCATGGACGAGTACATCGTCAAATTTGATGAATTCTTCCTTCGAAGTCAAGCCATAGAGGATGCCTCTGTCACCCTTTCTCGATTTAGGGCTGACCTATACAAGAGCATTCAGTGGGAACTATTCTTACGAGAGGTTAACACCCTCGAGCACACCTATCAGGTTGCTCGAGATGTTGAGTAATTTCAAAGGGTGGTCCCACCTCGGGTTTCCACCTACCGCCAACCTGATCCCCGAAACCCCATGGTCCGCTACCTGGAGATACCTAGCCCCTCCACTTCCTATGTCCCTACTGCTACCCCTCTTCGGGCCGTTGCCGCTGCTATTCCTGTTATAAGGAACTCCTTACCTGCACCTACTGCTGTGCCCAGGTTGGAGTACACTCCGCCAACCGATAGGAGGGAAGACAAGGGAAAGGGAGCCATCCCTAGCACCTCCCAACTAGTCCCTATCTCAAAAGTTCGTTGCTTTAGGTGCCATAACCTAGGGCATGTTGCCACCAATTGCCCCACCCGAGCCTTGGTCATCACTAACCCCCAGCCTGTGAAGCTTCCACCTCAAGAAGGAGAAGATATTGAGAGGTATGAGGCCGATCATGACCTTATCGCCTAGTTTGAGAAAATGGACGTAGGATTTGATGGCATGCTTATCGAGTACATGTAGGTTGGAGATATTGCCAAGAGTTCTAACTAGGGAAGATTAGGTGTAGTTCGCTACATCTTAGCACACCCCCAAGAGGATGACTGGCGTCGAATCTCCATCTTCCAAACCTACATCATTGTGAAATCTCAACCCCGTAAGGTGATCTTTGACAATGGGAGCTATATCAATGCAGTCTCTTTAGACTTTGTCTCCCGTCTAGGTCTACCTACACATCCCCATCCTAAGCCATACAACGTGACTTGGGTTGACGGCACATCTATCCCAGTCACCACTACATGTGTCATTCCCATTCAATTCCAGTCCTACCAAGGATAAATCCTATGCGATGTAGTGCCTATGAAGGTCGGGAGCATCATCTTAGGACGACCAAGGATATATGATGTAGACCTTATTATATTTAGTCGATCCAACTTGTGTTTCTTCTCCCACAATGGGAAGAAGATTCAATTGTACCTGACACCTCCAAAGGTGATCCTGGGAAAGAGATCCACCTCCACCCCTAGAACCCCCAAGGTTCAGAAGAGACCCCAAACTCTCAATGAAGGGAAACCTCTCATTCCCTCGTCTCCTACACCTATCACACCCGTTCCTAAGGCCCCTTAGGATGAGCATGACCCAGTTAGGTGCCTTAACTTCATAAGTGTCTGTAAGCTGAATAGAGAGGTTGCCGAGGGTGCCCCTGTCTGGGCTGTTGTCATCACCATCACCCCCGAGGAGTCTCAAGTCTCAATCCCACCTGAAGTCCAAACAATTGTGCAGGACTTCCAAGACATCTTTCCTGAGGACTTGCCCTCTAGACTCCCTCCCATGCGTGATGTACAACACGCCATTGACCTTGTCCCTAGGTCCACCCTACCCAACCTTCCCCATTACAGACTGAACCCCAAGAAGCATGCTGGGCTCCAAAGAATTGTCGAGGGCCTTATTCAAAAGGGCTTTCTCAGGGTGAGCAAAAGCCCATGTGCTGTCCCTACCTTGCTCACACCCAAGAAAGATGGCACCTAACGGATGTGTGTTGATAGCCACGCCATCAACAAAATCACTGTCAAGTATAGGTTCCCAATTCCCTGTTTCGATGACATGCTTGACATGATGAGTGGAGCCACCATCTTTTCCAAAATTGACTGGAAAAGTGGCTACCACCAGGTCTGTATCCGACCAGGGGATGAGTGGAAGACAACCTTTAAAATAAAAGAAGGTCTGTATGAGTGACTCGTCATGCCATTTGGGCTATCCAAAGCCCCCAACACCTTCATGAGGCTTATGATGAAAGTCCTCCACCCTCTCATTGGTCGCTTTGTTGTCATCTACTTTGATGACATTCTCATCTATAGCCACAACCCTCAGGACCACATCCACCATCTGAGGGAAGTCTGCGAGACTTTGAGGAGAGAAATCCTGTTTGCCAACCTAAAGAAGTGTGAATTCATGACAGACCGGGTCACTTTCCTAGGCTTTGTGGTTTCGAGTCAAGTTGCTATTAGTCACTTACACTTGATAGGAACACCCTCTTGGACAATGAATGTCTCTCTCCATCAGATATTCCTTCTATCGGACTAGGTATTCTTATTTCAAGGTCTTTGTAAGTCTCCACGAACCTGCGATTCTCATTAGGACGCCGAGCAGGTTGTACCCTAAAACCTAAAAGCTAGATGAGCACTTCGTATTTCTATGCTCTATCCTGATCGCGGCCAGTCAATACACCGCGTTCTGTAGATCGTGACTGGTCCATCGACTGTGTCTATGTTCAGTCGACCGATATACTATCCCGGTCGACCGATCTTCTATTTTCAATCGACCGATTCTTGTTTCAGTTGATAGATATCTATTTCAGTCGACTGATTTTCCTCTGTCGATAGACTTCTGATCGCGGACCTCAACCTGACCGCGTCTTCCTAATGGTGGTTCCCTGTCAAACTGTGTTCTATCAAAGCTTGTCTAACCTGAAGGTCTGACCCAAAGTTGATTATATTCTGTTTACAGTCTCAGATGACCTTCTGGCTGTCTGAAATATGAAATAGTGCATACTAAGTCATTAATTAACTATTGAATTAAGAAAGATGCCGTTATGCTGCCAGAATCCTTCCGTAGCACAACATCCCTTAATTCATTCTTGACCTCTTTTCAAAGAATTGTGTACGTTCTTGCCTTACTTACTATTGCCTCAAAGGATTATTGAACTTAGCATTCTTGGCATTCTTGTGGAAATAACTAGATTTATTACTTGAAGATACAAGTGCAGACACAGATGGTGTCTAAGGGCTCCAGTCTAGCCCCCATGACAGAGGGTTAGAAATATACTATAAACCATAGGGTATATTGATTATTGGTGTCGCTTTGCACTAGGAGTACTTTTTTTATAAACTAGTCAAGTCCACGATGTAATTCATGAAATTATACATGCTTGATTGAAAAGTACATTCTTATTACATGCTTTCTTGTGCATAGCCTTCTTAAGGTTATGAAAAATATATTCTTGTGATTGATAGTACATTCTTGATTGAAAGGCCAAATTTACATTCTTGCTAGATCATGCTCGCTCATTCTTAAAACATCATATCGAACTTTAGAGCTAGTCTTGCTACTGAGACCAGACCCATTAGAAAGCTTGGGCCCTTAGCCCAAACTCCCCTGTTGGAGAGGAAGCCCAATTCGCACCAGAACCCTTGGCTCTGAGCCCTTTTGGTGCCAGCTGTCACCAAGAGGTGTGACTATTGGGGGAATTCGAAGGTAATTAATTGAAAACTCATAACTTCATCTTTAGTTATTGAAATAACCTGAAACCAAGGAAAAAATTTCGACGGGGTTGTTGCCCACAACTTCTATGTTGAGGTCGAGACCAAATACTATTTGGATGCTAGAGTTATAGCCGGATTACCTTGGGCTACTGAAGGGTTGTGACTGGAATGAGAGAGAATAAATGTTAATCTTACAAAAAACATGACTCGGTGTAGGAATGAGGAAATTTGATGACATCATTACCCAAATTTAGATCAAGAAGTTCTCTTAATTTCATATGAAGGCATCCCAATCCAAATCCCAACAGAAGAGTGCTCCCACTCAGATTTATGACTAGGTAGACAAAGGGTCATGACTGGAATAGAGGAGAAATAATAGTAATATTGCAAAAATCATAACCCATGCTAGAGTTGATGAAATTTGATGAAACCATGACCCAGAGTTTGATCTCGAAGTCCCATTCATTTCATATGAAGACATCCCAACCTAATTCACAACAGAAAAGTGTGCCCACTAGCACTTATAACCAGAGGTCGAAGGGTCACACATGTTCAAACCTGAAGGGGTGCTTAGCATTAACCCTTTTTAACCAACGACCCTGAGGGGCTAGACCGGGCCTTGCTGGACATGGGAAGGCTTTGGGAGGCATGGAACCTTTGTAAGGTGGTGGGTTCCAAGGGTGGACAGTCTTTAGCAACACCCATTTTCAAAATTTTCACCATCTACGGCTCCACTTGAGAGAGAAGAGAGGTGAGGGACCTTGGCCCTACGAAGGGGGCAAACCTACGGCTCCTAGGACAGAGAGCAAAAGTCTTGGGAAGGTCTGGGGTGTGGATCTCATCCCCGGATTAAAGGGCAAAGTTGTGGAGGATCTGGGGTGTGGATATTATCCCCGGATCGTCGGTTAACATCTCAAAGGTAGGCACCTAACCTCAAACTTTAGGAGTCAATGATGCATTTCTTACCAGTTTGCTGTGACCTTTTCTTTCTAAAAGTCTTACCCCTGGACTTCAAGAAATTTTGGAATTGTCTGGTCAGGAGGGCCTGTTGATGGTCATCTAAGTCTGAGAAATTCTCCGAATGCTCACTGCCCTCTTCATTGCTCTCACACCCTTTGAGAGCCATTGACTTAAGTTTCCTGTTACCTTCAACATTCTTCTTAAGATTGATTTCATAAGCCATCAAAGAACCTATCAACTCTCTCACTGTTATGGTAGACAGATCCCTGGACTCTTCTAACACAGTGGTTTTAGTGTGCCGCGTAGGGGTTAGGGACCTAAGATTTTTTCTAACAAGCTCACCATCCTGATATTGCTTTCCTAAGGCTTTAAGACTATTTACAAGTTGTAAGAACCTTGCATACATTTCAAACATGGGTTCATCATGCTTCATTTTAAACAATTCGTATTCTAAAATAAGCATATTCACCTTGGTGGCTCTTACTTGGGACGTTCCCTCATAGATCAATTCCAATTCGTCCCACATCTGCTTGGCGGATTTGCAGACAGAAATTCGTGAGTACTCCTTTGGGTGAACCGCGCACCGCATGATATTCATGGCAGTCCAGTTGACGGTTGACAACCGAATTTGTTCCCTGGTCCAAGCATTTTCATCTTCAGGAAGTTGGAATGAACCATTGGTAACAACTCTCCATAGCTCATGACTCTGAGCTCATAAGAACACCTCCATCCTATTCTTCTAGTATAAGTAATTAGCACCATGAAAAAATGGGGGTCTATTAATTGCCCCTCAGCTAGGAAGCTACGAGCATTGCCGTTTCCAGGTCTTCCCGAGTCGTTGGAACACACTGTGGGAAACCCATTCTGATACCAACTGTTGTGTATGGCAATACGATTCTAGAGGGGGGAGGTGAATAGAGCCGCCCCTTTAAAATTTGATTTCAGAAATTTAAACTAGCACTCTGTAAATTGGACGGAGGAAAGACAGATTCAGCTCATGTCATTGAAGGAAAAACATTCACAAACACCATAAGTGTGCAAGGCTGGTACGAGGTAGGGGACTAGTATTAATACTTCCTCACGCAAGGGGAACCTATCCAGATAGGCTTGACAGAGAAAGAGAAAGAGAGAGAGAGAGAGGTCGCGACGGGAGAGAGAAAGAGAGAGATAGAGAGAGATCACGCCTGGGAGGAGGGAGATAGAGAGAGAGCTGGTGAGAGAGATTGAGAGAGGGAGAGAAAGGCCGCATGGGGAGGTGGAGGCTGGGCGTGTATGCATATGGCTGAGAGGAGGAGGGTGCTGCCTTGGTGATGGGAGGTGTGAGCGGCAGGGCGGCTGGGCAGCGTGAGAGAGGGAGGAAGAGAGGCCGGTGGGGGTTTGTTGCATGGGAAGGAGAGGAGGTGGAGGTGACCGGCATGTGCGGGCTGGGTTGGAGAGGGGAGGAAGAGCGAGAGAGGGAGCAAGGGGGGTGTAATAGTTAAGAGGGGTGGTCGACAGTGGCGGATGGAGGTGGCTCGACGGTGGGGAGCGATGGTGCGCGGTGGTGGTGACGGCAGAGGAGGAAGGTGGTTGGGTGGCTGTCGTCGGTGGGGAGTGGTGGCAGCCTGAGAGGGGGGAGCGGTGAGGAGGCTGGGGTGTCTGTGGAGGTGTGTGGGCGGAGGGTCAGCCAGACGAGACGATGATGACGATGGGAGTGGCAGCAGGGCGTGCGGTCGGTTGACAGGGGGAGGAAGGTGGTTGCGGAGGGTGGGGCAGGTGCGGTCGCCGGTGGGCGTTACGGTGGCCGTGCGTGTGTGTGAGTGTGCAGGGAGGTGGAGTGGAGGCTGCCGGCGGGTATGGAGTGGGAGGTGCTCGGCGGAGGCGTGGTTCAGTGAGGGTGAGGAGAGAGAGGGTAAGAGGCTGGCGGACGGGTGGTCTGGCTGGGAGTGGTGAGGTTGGCCGGGGGGAGCAAGGTGGGGTTAGCAGGGTGGGGTGGTTTACGTGAGAGAGGTGGTCGGGGGGGTTCGACGTCGACGGTGAGGGGTGGCCGGCAGTGTGTGCACAGGGAGGTGGCTAGTGAAGGGTGCTGCCGATGGAGGGGTGACGTGTTGGTGAGAAGAGGGAGATGGAGGGGCCGGCTGGTAGGTATGGGTTAGAGAGTGGCCGGAGCGGGGTCGTGAGGTTGCATGGGAAGTGGAGGGGAGTCCGACAGTGGCGGTGGTGTGCTTGTGGTGGTAGAATGGAAAAGTTCTACTCATTTAGTCTTCATACTATTTGAGAGGACCATGATTATTAATAAAACTTGGGGCTACGCCATTGGTCAGTTCTGCACCAATTTGAAGTTATTCATATTTTTCAGGTAGACTATGCTGTTCACCTGCGTCCCGATATTTTTCCTCTCTATTATCGCCCCATTTTCTGTCTCTTCTAATCGCCTTTTCATTTGCTCTCTTCATAAAAGTTGTTCATTTTTCAGTTATCTATAATTTCTTCTTCTACCACTTTCGCTAGTTGTGCACCGTTTCAGAGATATATGCCGATTTTCAAAGTCACGCGAAGCCTGCCCAGAAATTTCCTCAATCATCCAAGCGGTCATTTGGTAGACCGCTTGGCCATACCAAACGGTCCTTCACTAGACTGTTTGGCCAAAACTTGCCTAAAATCATCATGTTTGACCCCTGGAGCCTTGCGGACACCCCCTAGACCATTTGGTGGTCCCATACTGTCCTTCCTAGATCGTTTGGCTCCGTATGCGGTCATGCGATAGACCGTTTGCCAGATAGAGAGTCCTAAACTTCCTGAAGTACATTTTCTTCACCGCGGCACTCTTTAAAGACCTTGTTTGATCTATTTTCTCCGAGATGAAGCTTCCAAATTGACTCTAATTGATCCATAACTCTTATCCCCACTATTATCTGAAGAGTTGTGCATCTAAATCCCCTATTTTGAGTGTTCATCTCAGATTTAAACTCAAGGACTTTTCTGCTCCTATAAATAGATGCCCAGTTCACAAAACGCGAAGGGGGGCTCTTTCTAGACGTAAGGTGAAGCCATGCTGCATCTCCAACTCACAACTTCGACCCCATCTTGAAGACGAAAGTATTAGCTTTCAATTCCACGCTCAAGGGCTTGATTTTATTATCTATACTCTTAGTTATCCTTCTTCTAATTTCACAAATCATCACAACTGCACTTTCTCTGCACTCTTGCACTTTTCTTCATATTGCATGCACTCTCCCCGCAATTCTACTGCGTGTTTTCTCCTCCTATCTATTTCTATTCTCATCATAATACACACACTTATCTTTCACACCCTTTCACAGGGGTTAAAAACCTCCCCTGGTGTGTTCTCCCCCATTGTTTTTTGTAATATTCTGTAATTTTTCACATTTTTTATTCTTGATTTATATATTGGAGGATATATATTTTAGATTTTTTTAATTAGTGGCCGAAGTGTCGCCTAGGCAACGCCTAAGCAGACGCCTTGTTGCCTAAGCGTTTAGAGACCCTGTGAATGCCTTGGGTCGCCTTGTCGCCTTGACAACTATGCAAGGGGGAACCACCTTCGGAGGTATACACAAGGAAGAGAGAGAGGGGGGAGACCACCCCCGGTGGGCCTCCACCGGACTGTAGTAGTAGTAGTAGCAGAGAAGGGATTGGGATTGGTATGGTACTGTTAGACACAAAAATAAGCCCCCAAAGAAAAAAGAGAAGGGTAAGAGTTTCCTTAACCTCACCATTGCCAAAGAGAGTGACTGAAACCCCAGGGGGGTGACTCTAAGGTGGTGGCCACACCCACCCCTTCCTTTACCTGCACAACATGGAGGCTCACGAGAGGTAGCAGCCTTGCGAGATCAACCGGGGTTCCCTGTGCTTCACCTCGCGGGAGCCACAGCAACCGAGCAACCGAGGGTCCTCCCCTCTGCGTCAACAGCAACCGGGGGTCCTCCGCTTTACGTTACCAACTGGGGGAGCTTGCAAGAGATGGGGGTTCTTTTTTTTTCTTTCCGCATTAACACCAACTGGGGGAGACCACCCCCGGTGGCAATAGGCGGGGGGTTTCACTGCCAATCCACTGCAAAAGGGGGCCTACCCCTGCTGGAGAACACCGGGGGAGTGTGCACCCTCGGTAGGAGCAAGCAGGGGTGCTCCCCCGGTGCCCCCTTCTTAACCAGCGGGAGAGAGAAGAGAGGGAGAGGTAGTGGTCCCCCCTTTTTGTCCAACCAATGCTATAAAAACACAGGAGGTTCTGAGATTTTTTTCTTTCATCTTCTCTGCCTTCTTTGCAGCAAAGGACTCACCGGAGGATCTGTTTGTTTTGTTGACCATCCTTGACGTCGTATTGTTGTCCCTTGACTTCGTGATAATGACAAATTTGTTCAAAGCCATGGAAATATTCCAATGACATTAAAACTTAATCTTGTGCGAGTTTAAACCCCTTGGTGCATAATTTCACAATGTCCAGTGTTATGACTGAATATTTTCCATCTTTGAATATTGTTGAACTTCTCTGAACATTGTTGAATATCTATCGGCTTGGGCACCGATGGTGAATATCTGTTATTTTTAGAATATTGTGGAGCATCCATTGGCTTGGGTGTCGATGGCTAGACATCTTGGAGCATCTGTGAATATTCCTCATATCTCTTCATCTCTTCCATCTCTTCTTTTTTTATGTTATATATTATCATTCTCATCATGATCATCTACATCGCTACGCTGATGGCTCTCTCCGTTCAGGCTTTAAGCTTTGGTCCTTCACCAGGTTCCCCTTGGCCCATCATGAAGGAAGAATCACTCCTATGAGCTTGCACAAGGAGGACTAGAACTTTGAGATATGACACCCCCATTTATCATTTCCACCGAGGCTACTCTTTAAAGTGTAGCCCACATACATTGTTCTTGAGCTTGGGTCATATTAGGAGTTTCATCATCAGCCGACTCTCTGGTCGCAAGTGGATCCTCAGGCAGTGAATATGCTGTGTAAACATTTATGATCACCCATCGTCGGATGGGCTTCTTCGTAATTGGAGAGCTCCTCCTTCAGCCCTCATCTATTTAAGATCATCTTTCTTATCATTGATTTGGGTCATCATTGTCCCTCCTCTCATACGGTTGATCCCATTTGGCAGTTGATCATTTGGCTGCCCTCCTCTCATATGGGGTGACCCTTGAGCGGCTATGGAGGGTGAAGACACATCTTCTTTAGAGAGAATTCTGATCGGCCTTGACCGCGTTCCTATAGGGCATCTTCCACAATGTACTGGAGCATACAGAGCTGCAGTCATATCTTGCCAGTTCTTTTCATCTGGAGAAAGGATTTTCATCATTCTATCGTCAGCCCTAACATTGGCGAACTTCAATCTTTGAATCTATCAACTTGAAGGAGGTCGACAGTATGTTGCATTGTAAAGGGGTAGTTTCCCCCTTTCTTTTTATCTTTTCTGCCTTCGATATCTGCCCCCAGAACAAAGTAGCATTTGTATTTTGCATTTCTTATTCGGCCTCTCGCCATCATTCAAGGAACTCAAAATGCCCTTTAGAGTGCTCGGTCCTTCAATTGACGTATGGCCGGGTTGGCTCTCAAACTCAAGGCTATGAAATCTATGCTCAAAGACTGGAACAAAAATGTTTTTGGAAACATTTTCAACAATATTTCTGCTGCTGAGGACAGGGTGGCTGTGGCTCAGTTAGCTTTCGATGTTGATCCCTCGGATGCAAATTACTTGACTCTTGATACTGAGAGAACTGTTCTAACTAACCTATTTACATAGGAAGAAAGTTTTTGGAGACAGAAATCTCACATTCAGTGGCTTAATGATGATGATCGAAACACCAAATATTTTCATGCTTCAGTGCTTTCCAAGAGGGCTAAGAATCTGATTACTGCATTAAAGGATGATAATGGTATTACTGTGGACAATGTGGACCTTCTAAAAACCATGGTTGTGCGCCATTTTGAGAATGCTTTTTCTTCTCAGCCTCATGTCATCTCTGAGCAACTATTGCAGGTCATTCCATCTCTTTTATCTTCTCAGGATAATGACTCTCTTTGTGCTATTCCTAATGATGAGGAAATTAGGACTACTGTTTTCTCAATGTCTCCGGATAGTGCACCCGGTCCTGATGGGTTTACAGGTAACTTTTATCAATCTTGTTGGTCTTTCATTCAACATGTGGTATGCAATGCTATCAGGGCAGTGACTTACCTCGTGCCATGTCTGCATATGTTATTGCTCTTATTCCCAAAGTCCCCAAGCCTGAAGGCTTAGGGGACTTTAGGCCGATCAGTCTTTGTAACTTCTCCTTTAAAATTATGTCTAGAATAGTGAATGATAGATTATCACTGCTACTACCATCCTTAATTTCGGTGGAACAAGGAGCTTTTGTCAAAGGCCGCGTCATTGGAGAAAACATTCTACTAGCAAAGGAAATCATCAACGGCATTGGTAGGAAGGCTAGAGGGGAAAATGTGGTTTTTAAACTCGACATGGCCAAGGCATATGATAGATTGGAATGGGATTTCTTGATAGCTATTCTGAGAAAGTTTGGATTTTTGAAGTTATTTCTCAATATGATTTTCAGGCTTCTATCAAATTCCTGATCCTCCATCCTTTTTAATGGTAACATGGTTGGCTTCTTCATGTCGTCCAGAGGCATCAGACAGGGTGACCCTATTACCCCATCACTTTTATAAATAAACATCAACTCAAAAAATCTTAAAGAAGGGTTAGAAATCTTCTCTTCATGTAGATGAACTCATTTCAAGGCATTTCTTTGGAATTCAGAGTGATGAAACTTGGATTCAACACTTCGCCCACGAAACATCGATCCTTCGAACTCGATGACGGCACTCCAACTACAATAGATGATGTAGATCGACATTCCACTCTTGGATCCTTGATCTTCTAGGTTGAAATCAGGTGAGGAAGGGGAAAGAATGCATTCCACATTCTTCCTTCTCCTCCTTCTTCTTCCTGTATAAGAAAAACCAAAACCCTTAGATGAATATCCCAAATTCATAGAAATGGTATATATATCCAACAGAGGGACTAAAAGACATAAAAACCCCTTCTAGAATGGTCTAAAAACCTTCCCACATAGTTAGAATGGAAGAGGCGACATTTTGGTAAAGTTTCAAGGTCATAAAAGTGGGTTTTCATGGGATTGGCAAGTCACGTTCCGGAAGGGTCGACCCCTGAGCAGTCTGGCTCAGGCTTGTTGTGCTTTTCCCTGTTGTTTTGATGATGTTAACACTATATAAATTTCTATGCCTTTGATTTGTCAAACTATTAACCGTGCAGAAAGTTGTTTTACTTTAAGTCTTTATACTTTGTGCTAAAAGGGGGGTCAGAATAAAACATCCGTTCTTTGTGCACTTCCTTCATATGTCATAGTGCGTGCATATTTTGTTCGTAGCCCGTGCAGTTTTCATAATGCTTAGCCTTTTATCTCGTGCATGAACAGTGCTCAGCACGCATGAATGTTTCTGGTCTTTCATTATCCTTCACTTCGTGCACTTTGGGGTTCTTATACTTCGTGCCATTTTAACCTTGTGCAGGTTTCAGTTTTTAAAGACCGTGTTTGTCCATATGAACCTCGAGTATGAACAGTGTTCATAACTCGAGCAGATCCTTCAATTTACTTTGTGCAGGTTTTACTTGACGAAGTCATTCTTCATGCTGTTTATCGAAAAACATACCTTGAGCAGGTTTGCTTTCGAAAAATATACTTCATGCAATTTTTTGAAGAACATACCTCGAGCAGGTTTGCTTTCGAAAAACGTACTTCGTGCAATTTTTTCGAATCTGACCCTTATTGGGCGAGAGTGAGATTCGGGTCGGGACCAGCAGTCTACCATATTATAAAGACTATGACGTTAATTACATCCCCCATGAGGAGAGAAAACCTTTGATTAATTGCCGAGATAGTGGGTCATCTGAGGCCGAAATAAGATGCAAGAGGATGCATATGACGGGGCCATATAAGATGCTTCTGTCTATCATGCAAGAAAGGCATGGTTTATTAGATTGGAACCCTCGATACGTGGTGGAGAACTTAGGTCCGAAGACCACCATCACGCATAGCAAAAGCCTCTAGTTGGGCATAACCCGGCCTTCTACTAATGCCATTTTATACACCGAGGGCTCATGCAAGCACGTGCGTGTTAACATGGCATTCATGCTAAAGCATGATAATGGAATCAAGAAGATAGATAATCTAGACTTAAACAGTCCCTTTCTTTATTTGATTTATTATTAATCAGGTTTATTTAACTCCGTCGAGAGAGCCAAAAATCATCCCGAAGCTGAGTGAAGGATTTAAATGGCGCGATGACAAGATTTAGACCAAAACCGGCGTGGCATTGCGTAGGTAAAGTCTTCAACGACGCAGTCAACCGTAGGTATAGGGCTAAAATGGCATGGCCATGGCAAAGTGCCTTACCCGGTGCGATGGGCTTAGGGCGCGTCAGAATAGAACCATTTAAAATTTTTGTAGATTGAGTCTAGTGTTATTCCGACGCGGGGGGGTATCGCGCTATATTAGGGCACGCCGGTTTAAGGCCGCGCCGGTTTAAGTGAATTTTTATGTATTTTTAGTTTATTTTGACTTATTAAGGTGTCTTTGAGGTTTTTGGGGTTAATTGGGTTAATTGTTTATTGAGCTGGAGCCCTGGGCTCCCCAGCAGTAGAGTCATAAGATCGCGCGAGGTTCGTACTCAAGCACGGCGTTCATTCTTTGTGAAACAAGTTTTATTAAGTCCAGATCACAAGGATAACTTAATAGTTAAAACCTGGTGAAAATTCGGCAGCATCTCCCCATCCCCGGAGGGTCGCGGGGGGAAAGCGGGGATATGCCCACGTGGTGGAGCAAACCCCTTAAAGTCGAGTGGCACAATGGCGGTTGGCAGACCCAAACGGATAGGAAACCCCGAGGACTAGCCTACTAGGGGCACCATGGTTCTGTGGGTTAAAAGAGATCGGATAAGGCGACCAATGAGGGAGGTGAGGACCCCAAGGGCTAATCTACAAGGGGGGCACACGACTCGAAGTCAACATAATATCCAGAAGAGGGATGACTAATGGGGAAGGAAACCCTGAGGGCTAGCCTACGAGGGGCACACATCCCGTAGTCACCACAATGTCCCTAAGGACAATGGATTTGATATTGGGCTAAAGCCCCTGTCAATGTTCACCTTATGGCCCACAGGGAATTCGTATCACGGATAGATACGACCCTTTGGCCGAATGACAATTTGAAGGAATCAATGAGGTATATACTCCTCCCCAGAGCGTTGAAGCTAATGTCATGAGGAATGACAAAGCTCGGCCATTACAAATCATATGCAGAACAGGAGGGATACAAGCACAACATAACATCCAATGAGTTAGCAAATCGTTACTCACAGGGTTAGCGTGTTAGTGCTCACAGGGCTAACGGGTTAGCACTCACGGAGTTAAATGGTTGATATGTAGATTTGGGGGTAGAGGATTAGTAGATTAACATCCGTAAAGGGCTAATGGGTTTAGCTTGTAAACTAAAATGATCAGACGCAAAGAACAGCCATTCGAACCATTTGCATAGAATGAATAGGCAGGTATAGAGGTGACCCCGTTCCCTCTGGGCTATGGAGAAGCACAGAGAGGTGTTGAGGGGGATGCCTCGAAGCCAGAGTAGATAGAGGTAAACCCACGAACGTGTCTCTATCCATGAAATCCACGACGCGTATACAGCAAACATGGCGTAGACATTGCATTCGAAGGGGAGAGCCCTAGGGAGGGGGTGACATCAATATAGCCCTGAGAAGAACCAGGGCGTGTTCGATCTCAGGAAGTAAAACTTGACATTCGCATGCACAGAGTGATTGGGCATGCAAGTTGAGAGCGGAGCAGGAGAAGCATACATAGTATAACATCATTCATTCCATCAATACATCATTCATTCCATCAATGGGAGGCGGAAGCCATAGCATATTATAAGCATTCGGCGTGCCGGCATTGTCGCTCGACGGCCATTTCATTGATTATAGAGAAGAGATTACAAAGAGTAAAGGAATGAAGAGATGGTGAGGGGGGAGATGGGCTCATTTCATCGCCCCTGCCACCTCACTTATATTATATTGAGGGACAACAGAAGGGGGGGATTGGGGGAAGAAATCAACAGAGCCCACCTAGATTTCGCCACAAAAATAGAGTATGGGTTTCGCGACGGTTCTCCAGCGGATCCGGAGCTATTCAGGCGCTCAGACAGGGGAGGACAACGGCGTGCATGCACCCAAGAGAAAACCTACTTCTCTCCAAAGACTCCCTCTCTCTCGAATGAGTGTGGCCTCTCTTCCGATTGGATGGCTCTCACTATTTTTTTCTTCACTTCTCCCTCACCGGATTCCTTCTCTTCTTCTAGCCCCCCTTTTACTTGGTCGAACCAAGTAATAGTTATATAGGAATGGGCTATTACGGCGTGAGGATTGCGTGCTGTGGAAGCCTCCATTCACCATTTTGCATGCCGATTAAGAGGGCGCTAGAGTAGGGGGGGCACCAGTGAAAGAGCGTGCCGGATAAGCTTCACTTGCTTATCGCGGGTTAGACGGTGGGTCCCAGGCTAGTTCCGGGAGTCACCGTGACCATTCATCTCGCCGTGGTCCTGCAAAACCTTGGTGATAAGTCTTGACGAAGCTCTCGGGATGACGTACGGCCTTCTTCGGAACCTCGTGTATCTTCGGTTTGAGCACGCGGGTTTTCCACTGACACGGCCTTCGGCACTGTGGTTCGTGCTGCCGAGTTGGCTTGGCTCATGCTCGAAGCTTTCTTGTGGAGTGGAATACCACCCAGGATGCTTACGCCTTAACTGGGTGATCATTTGGTCACTTATGGACCCAACATGCTGAGAAGCCGTACCCATGCTGAGTCATCGGGGTCTTCTACTAACAGAGCCTTCAGTCCCTTATTCTGAAGGGCCAAGGGCGTTCTTTCACCTCGGGAGGATCTTTCATTCAGGTGGCAGGCCACCAGGTATACCTTTGTCCTTGGTCATGTTGTGCACCCCTAGTTTTGATGATGACAAGCCATAAGTCATTGAAGTGTGATTTTCATCTAACAACCTAAACTTCCTGGGGTTTACGAGGTGAAATAGGGAGTCACCAAATGGAGTATTTCGGAGACGACCCCCAAAATTTGAAGGAGCCAAAGACGACTGTTCGAAGACCTAGAGGTGAGTGAAGAAGCCCGAGGACCAGCCTTCAAGGGGTTCTAACGGCTCACGGGCCATACCTCCATAGGAGTTCTTTAGGGACAAATTTTCACCATGAAAGGCTGTGAATGTTCACACTTCGGATGGGTTCCCTCAAAGGCCATGCCACAGAGAGGCAGACTTCTAAGAGCCCTTGGTTATTAGAAGGTAGGGAGAGAGGGAAAGAAATTGATGAAGTAGAACACTATATTTGTAAAAGTCATTCTTTTTATTCATTCACAAGAGAAGGGGGAGACGGAATACAAGAGGGGGCTCTAGCCCTTGAACAAAGGAAATACAACCGAAAATAAGAAGTGGATACATCGATGGGAGGGGAGCAGATCACAAGCTCCTTCCCCAAACTCACCTCTCTTCTCTCCTACTCTCTCCCTTTTCTTCACTTCACAGGCACAGGTGTGGGGGATCTTTATTTTCCTTCGGATGCCAAAGACCTCAGGGAGGAAGCAAGGAACTCCAACTTCGGACAGAGAGGGATCCGGGGGCTAGCTTCTTTCCCAACCCCCTTTAATTGTCTTCGGCTTGCCCTTTTATAGAACGGCCCATGGGGGAGAACTACCGCCACCTCCGCCTCGTTCACAGCAATGTCAGAAGATGACCTATTGCGCTGGCTTCCATTGGTTCGCGACGTACGCTGGCATTCGTCTGAGGACAGGATGTACGTGGATTTGTCGTGAGATCTACTGTTGCTGCCACTGTCGCTGCCTTCTGTAGCAACCCTGAATATTTAAAATAAATTTTTAAATAATATTATAAATAGTGACTTACATCAAGTTGCCATTTTATTAAATAACGGCTCTTTGAACAGGCGTCACTTAATCAACTAACGACCCTTTTAAAGGTGTCAAATCATTTCAACCAAACGGTAAGATTCCTACTTGGAATAAGAAAAGTAATTAACGCCCTTGAGCAAGGTGCCAATTATTAAAATGAACACTTTCTGCAAAGGCGCCAATTTCCAGAATGACGCCCCAGAGACTCACACGCTAGATAGTACTCGGTGGAATGTCACACCTAGTCATTACAACTCTCAGGGTACAAGTACACTTCAGGTGCTCCTCCCAGGACCAGACTGGTCCCTTTTTATGATTGCCTTGGCATTGATTTGGTTGGATCAAAGATCCCTCGAACTCTAGACATCCATAATTTTTTAATGGCCAAGAGTTCCAAGGTCAAGCTCATATAACTTATTATCTAAGACCAAGTGATCTTTCAATAGATTGAATAGGAAGCCATAGGAATATGACTTGAAAGTGAGAAAGAGAGAGACCGTCATGAATAGGATTAGATTCATAGCATAAGGCTACTTTAATCTGGCTACTATATCACACAAAAAAACATAGAAAATAGGTTCTAGAATAGTTGCGGTCACGCAAAGGGCCGCAAGAAGAGAGAGACAGTCTATATAGAACCACTAGAGTTGATACTGGGCCAAAAGAGACGGAGCCCAGTGTAGAAGGATGAAACGGTCTCCAATGGGCCGCTAAACAAAGAGACGGTCCTTACTGGGCCACTAAAACAAAAACAATCCAAGGGTGGCCGCAACACAATTGGGCCCAGCAATGTGAAACAATCGACTTTGCCTGGTCCTTGGTCAGCCTGTGCCAGGTGAAACCAGACCGAGATCCAGCCCACACATTCTAGATCAACCCATGGGGTTTAGGTCAGCTTACACAAGCTAGGTTGACTCAAAATCAAGAACAAATCGACCGGCGAATCTGGCACACAGGCCAAATCAGAAGAATATTGGCGGTCACTAAGTGGCCGCTAAAATACACAGACGGTCTACCTTATGGCTGCTACAGGATAGTAGCGGTCTCAAAAGGACCGCATAGTGCAGAACAATCCCAAATTTTCTTGGGCGACACAAAACACGATTCGATCGAGTCAGTGGGTCCAGGCCTTGGGGGTACAACCTACCTGGCGTCCTCGAGGGAATCCTAGGCTCACAGAGTGTCACGCCCCGAGCTTTTAATTACAGCAGAAGACTAGCTCGGGAGAAACGTGTACAACTGACATGGTAAGCCTCTTGCAAGCAAGAAATAATGAGAGCGCAAGATAATTACACATTTAGATGCAATTGCACACTAGTCAGTTTTTCTTGTGCACATGCATCACAGATTTTAGAGTTCTGTTTGAATTTAATTTTAGGCAATCCCTCCACAATTGAATGCTTCACTAATTTATAAAGTGCATTGTAGCTAGCATGGCCTAGTCTACGATGTCACAAGCATGCCAAATCAGACTTAAGTGCAGCAAGACAAAGATTTATGTGAGCAAGGTCATGTAAATCAATCATATACACATTGTTGACTCTTTTGCTAGAAAACTTGGTTTCTTTTAAATTAGGTTGGAAGATCCTACATTCATTAGAGTCAAACACTACAATGTGACCTTTATCACACAGTTGACTTATGCTCAACAAATTATATTCCAGACCATCAACAAGCAAGACACTATCAATTGTGTTTGAGGGATTCTTACCAACTTTACCTGTACCAATGATCTTTTCTTTGTTGTTCCCTCCAAACGTGACATGACCAGCTTCCTTTTCTACCAAGAGATAAAATTTGGTTCTGTCCCCAGTCATATGTCTTGAGCAGCCACTATCAAGATACCAGTGATTGTGTCTGGCTGCAAGACACTCCTGTACAAGGAATTAAGTAACAATGTTTGGAACCCAAGGACAATTGGGTCCCAATAAGCCTTTCATTTCAGCAAATTAAGATAACATAGATTTAGGAATCTATATTTTCTTCACATTCTTGGCTTCCTTGTTAAGTGGAGAAGTTAGTCTCTTATTTTCAGTCTTCACATTTCCTTGTTGTTTAAAAACCTTCTGAGCCTTTGATATTTGATGGAAATTTGAAAAAGATGATTTATTGGTCCATTGAGTCCAGTGATTGGGTTTTGATTGGTAGAGGTTGTTATATCCCTTAGGGTATTGAGGTCGACTTGGTCTATGGAAGTATGACTCATAACTACCCCAAGAGTAGTATAGTGTCGACTTGTATGGGTGTAAGTGTCAACCTCTCCCCTTTTCTACCCATTCATAATGGCTTCTGGTTAATGGACGTGCCAACCTCCTGTAGCTAGTGTGTCGACTTGTAGCACCCCGAATTTTTTCTAGAGATCTTCTAGGATTAAATATAATTAATAAATATTTAAGAAGGCTGAATGGTTTACTTAATTGAATTATGGCTGACAACGTAGAAACCGTATGGATGTTAACTGAATTTAGAAATCCAACATTGAACCCAAAACCTACGTCTAAGATGGTTGAGGTTTAAATAACGAAGGAAAAACACTTTGACCACCACACCTGCTTCTCCTTCGGGCATGAACAGAAATGTAGGGTGAAGGTGCAATATATGAACAGGCCATGCACGATTGCACAGCGGGGAAGCTTCGCTGGAAAACTCCCGTCGGCCTACATTGGACCGGCAGAGATAGCAATGACTAGAGGAGAGGGAGGCTCGTGGGACGCCGACGACCGAACCACTGGATCGCCCCTTCTTCTCTCTCTCTTTTTTTTTTAGGTTCGTTTCTACGGTCACCCGCAGAGGTAAAAGCTCGACGGCAGGGTTCTGTACACCGGCCCACCCGCCGGTGAACCCATATTTTATTTTTATAATACGTGAGATGCACACCGATTTAAAATCCAACAATATCTCTGATATCAGATGTTAGAAAAATTGGATGGATCAGAGTGCACAGTGGAGCATGATGGTATTTCATAATAAAAGAGATCGAAACAATAAGAGATCTTATAGAGTGATATCTTAGGATGTCAAAAGATGATGAAGAATACACTGCGTCGGGATTGTCCTCATGCATAGAGTGAGAAGACAAAGATTCCTCCACTTTTTGTAGATCGGCACTCTTTTGAGAGAGAGCACGAATAACGGAGACTCTACTTAGACTCTCCTCTCGAACTGTAACAGAATATGGATCAAGTTTCTAACGTGACGTGGATGTGTGTAATCTCTCCCCATTAGAGAAGGAGTATCATTTATACATGTATGTGAATCTATTGAAGAGCAAAAAATCACTAGAGAATAACATAGGTGTGTGTGTGTGAGGATGTGCACTTTAGCACGTCCTTTCACTCATGTCCAAAACATGGGCCACCCATCACTACCGGGAAAAATGGAGTTTTCGAGGAATAGCATTAATGCCCATAACTTTTCAAACGAGGTCTATTTAGGAAGAAAAAAGACCTTTACCTGAAAAGGGAAATTGGAGGAAGAAACAGGTGGATTTTGATACCTTATGTCCTGCCTATACTGATAATGTAGGTCACTGTTGGAGTGTGAACGGTGAGATTGAGAGAGCTAAGTTCACCTTGCTTAGTTTAATTTCTTCAATCACTATTAAAGTTGTTAATTCTACCTGCATTAGTTTTTAAATTACCATCGATTATTGGGGACAATTCAACACCCCCTTCTTGTGTACTCGCCTACCCAGGGACCAACAAATAGGAAAGAATAGAAAGAGCAAGAGCGAGTGTCCAGGCCAGACTCATGAGGCTTAGACGGAGAAAAGTGGTACCGCCACGATAACCCGTATAGATTCTCCTACCGCTTCACCTCACCCTTGCTCAATTCGCTACGCAGAGGTTCCGACGGCACCACAAAATCCCTTGGGGATGGTTCAATCTCCTGCCCCTCGGCCTCAGGATGTTGATCCGCCATGAAATAACTAGAAGAACTAGAGGAAGTGGAGGAAAGCACTGAGCCGGATGATTTAGGAGGAAGTGAAAGTTGGCAGATTGCCACCGTCGTAACCTCTGCGAGCTTTGCGAAAGCCACTGTAACTTTTCGCTCCTCCAGACTGCCCCCACGGTGCATGAAGCCCTCCCAAATGCAAGAGTGATGGAGAGAAAAACCCTAAGCAATGAAAGTTTGGAACGCAAACATGTGCTACGCTTATAACCCCCAGCGGGAAGCGGCGTGACGTTCCAGTCTCTAATGAAGGGCCCTCCACACATCAGTTCGTAAGAATTATCATCATTACGGGCATATCCCCAGGACACCCGCATTGAGTGGCCCCTACCAAGGAAAAATCTCCATCCGACTCAAGCCACCAATGTCTTCCTCAAATGCTACTTGACTGAGCCCAATCTTGGCTCGGGAATAGGAGGGGGACAAGTGGATGGGGGGAATTCTACCACCCAGAGAGAGTGGCCAAATGAGGTCCCACCAGACCAAACGAGACCTGGCTCCTTAGAGTGATAGCCCCCCGGGGCCCACTTGCTTTAAGCCCAATAACCCACTTGGATCAAGCACTTTCTAGGCGACCTTCGGGTTCAAAAGTTTGAGCGTCAGATCGATCGGGAAGGTCCCTTCGGGAACCTAACACACTCCATCCGAGCTGTACACCCGTCACTCGGGAGGCCCCCTTGAGCTAGTGCCCCATGCTCGGCAAGATCGGAAGATATGCTATTTTATTTTGTTTGTGAGATAGTGCATTTTTGGGCTAAGCATTTATATAAAGTGGAGACACATAACTCCTCTCTATTTTTGTTGTTGGGAACTTAATTGGGTACACCTTCTTGGTGTGGTGGTCCTTTTTTGTAAAGGGTTGAGAGCCGATAGCTTATCTTTGTACATCCCTCTCCTTTATTATATATGTTTGTGGTACCATCCACATTTCAAAAAAAAAAAAAACACATCGCATGTTTTTAGTATGGCATCTACAACACGTGCTATAAAGATTATCCAAGAGGCCTCCACTTGCTACATTGTTAAGAAGCACATGAAACAAAATCAATGTTGTTGTTTATGGGTCGTTTATAGTATTTCAGTTACACATAGACAATGGATGTATGTGCTGTTGGATTCGAGGAGTCGGTTGAACGGTTCCACACTTTGTTGGTAGCAATGAGGTTTGAGGTTCGATCCCCCCTTGGCGGCAAAGTGCGGTAGTGCCTTCGCCACAATGTCTGCACCCACGGTGGTTCCCTGGCTCGGATTTGGGCGGCATCACTTGTAGGTTTTACCAAGCCCGCTCATTGCCCCAGTTGGTGGATCCTATGGTGTACAAGTGGTAGGATATGTAGGTCCAAAAGCGGCCGCGCGTTGAGGTTGGTGGTGGAGGTGGGTTTCCCTTGGTCATTATGGATTTGCTGAAGCTATTCCTTTCAAGTTCCTATGCTTTTCTACTACCTTATTGGTTTTGCGAGTCTGATGCATGAGTATGCTTTTCTTTGCCCAGTCACAAAACAACAGTTTCCGTAGTGCATGTTTCTTTCATTATCCACTTGCTTTGTTGTAACATTGATTGGTATTTAGATACACTTATCCTTATTAAGCTTCAATATGAGAGCAAGTCTTTGGATTTGTTACAATGCTCTTGTCCATCTGGCATGTTTCTGATAAATGATGGTTATTTGTGTAATTTATGTTTCATTCTTGTAGGCAGGAGGTGTTCTTCTCACAACATATGATATTGTCCGGAACAATTTAAAATCTGTAAGAGGCGATGTTTATTTTCGTGGATATAGAGAAGAAGAAGGAGCATGAATCTTGTCGGCGATTTTTATGTTTCGAAAATTCAGAGTTGCTACACCCATAAAACTTGATGAATGTATATAGTGTTGTAAGGATTCATTCGTGCTCAATGCCACGCATACTCCCCTATATTCCCATACATATAAAAAAGATATTGTTTTTATGCATGGAGAAAAAATGTTCCCACAGTGAACCAGCTAAGCAATGCCAGCATGGCTAGCAGCGGAGGGAGGCAGGGCAGCTGATGTGACCAGTGGCGGGGGTTAGCCAAGGAGGGGAAGGGGGAGAACAGTGAGATGTGCTTCCAGAAAAAAAAAGGCAAAAAAAACAAGGATTGACTTGTTTTTCTTTTGAGGTAAGTTAACAAAAGGGTGAGAAGGCATCTTAAAAAATAGGCAAACTCTTGCCAAACATGTTTGAGTGGAGATTTTGTTCTTAATGTTTATTTTGAAAGAAAAAAGAGGTTAAGAAGTGTAACCAAACACCCCATTGACCTTCCACAAGGATCTTGTCTACCATGCAGGATGCAGGATGCAGAACCTAAACCCCATCAGCCATCATCTGGTGGACAGATCTTACTGTGAAACTGCCACAGCTCTGTGACCTCCACTTCTATTGTTGCGAACCCTGCAGTATGAGCAACACTTCTCCTAATTTCTTAATCTCCCAATTTTGGAAATTTCCTCCTGAGTTTGGGCCTCCACTGCCCCTCTCTCTTTCTGCCGTCATCACTCTAGTACAAGCACACTTGGATCCACAACTACAGATTAAAGGGACAGGAAGATCTGAAGCCGGTGTTTTATTTCCACAACTGAGCCTGCCAATATCTGATCTTCCGTCCATCACCTAATCTCACTAAGTACCTGCAGGCAATATCTCACAAGCTTGGAGAATGTATTTCCAAAGACAAGATGTTGCCTGTTGTAACAGCAGAATATCCCGCATCCTACCTGTCATATAATATTAAGTATTAATCACTCCCACACAATGTCCACCTATTATTGTCACCCTCATTAATGTACAGCCTTAGTGCATCAATGCTTGAAAACTACACAAAACATCTAATCATACCCAAAAAGCTGCCTTTTGTTCACTGTTACTTGTCGTCCACTGTTATTTGCCTTCTGTATTGATTATATGAAAATAGAGTTTAAATTTTATAATTAAATAAAATAATATGATTTTAATAAATAATTTTAAAAATTTGAAAGAAGTAATAAAAAAAGAAAACAGACCGAGTTATCCCGCAGGTCGAACTTAAATTTTAAATTTTACAGTGAACTTAGTCGGGTCAGGATTTTTAGACCCGACTAATAACTTACGAATCGAAAAAAATCAAACGATCTGACTTAAAAGCAGGTCAGTCTACAGACCTAACGGGCCAACCCGGCCCATTGACAGCCCCGCATTCCTTCCTCTACGCAGTTCCCACGCCCGGAAGCCTGATCGCGACCCCTTCGCCGCGGACGTCCATCCCTTCCGGCTTCCACAGTCGGCAAACGCGTACCGTGTACTCCCCTCCCCGACCGGCGACCCCCTCCGCCCCATCCGCGAGCAGCGACCCCCCCGCGCGACCGCGAGCCCCTTCGTTCCGTCCGCTGCCCCGTTCCGCCCTTTTCCGGGTTCGATTCCGACTCGTTTGCAGCCCTATCCTTTATCGTGGACGCCTCCGAGGCATCCCCCTACTGGCTTCCGCTCTCGCTGCACCGCCGCCTTCTTCCAGAACCAGCACTCCGAACATTATTGGCGGCGGACTGGGGGTGGAGGCAGTGTGCTGCCCTGCTGCGGGGCTAGGCAGCCGAACAGAAAAACCGGTGGAGGGGGGTGTTCGTTGGGGTTAGGAAGCCGTAATTCTTCTTCTTCTGATTCTTCTCATCGGGAAGTTTTCTCGCTGCAGGAATCTAGATTAGAAAATAATAGTGAGGGTGGTCATGGATCCGGCTAGCGGAGGACCCGCGGTTCCACAGCAGCAACTATCCTCTCAGTCCCTTCCTTTCTTCATGGAAGGGGTCTCCCTTGTACTTTCCCGGTGGACGGTACTCCAGATGGCTGTAGAGGACGGGTGGGGAGGCAAGGACTCTCGCCGGAAGTCGCAAGAACTTGAGTCTGCTCTTATCTCCTGGTTCACCCAGTCCAATGGTTAGCTTTGTCGTCTCTTTCCACAGTCATGTGTTGAAGTTTTCTCAATCTTTAACATTATGCCTGGTTATTTGTTTCCCTGGACTGTTTGTAGATGCCCTCTATATTCAATGGGGGAACGGATAACCTCCGGGAGGGAGGGATGTGCCGAGCCAGAGGGAATCTTGGGTGATGCCCTCATCAAAATGTCTTCAACCATAAAGTTAAAAGGCATGGTAGGAAAGATAGGTTAGGCCTATCTGGAATGTCATCTTTGCGTGAGGAGATCCTAGATCGAACCTCCGCCTCATACTTGGTTGTTGGTAATTCTCTTCATTCAAGTGACAATTGCTGGAATCATTTGCATACTGAGTGTTTGAGATTAAGTTTTGTGAGGAGCTCACTCTGTGAGAAGGTGCTGATTTCTCTTTAGATCAGTGAGAGTAGTTTACATTTTTTTTAATTTCGTAAAAGTTTTCACTGGGATCCATTCACCCCCCTCTAGATATCAGCCGTGCACGCTAAAATCCTAACACCTATTATCAGAGTGGATCACCTATCCCATCAATCTTGGGCAAAGGGTGGAAAAGCTCCTTCTTATCGGGCACGCGAAAAATAACACGGTTATTGTGGCAATCAATGAGAGCATAATACTTCTCTAGCCAATCAAGACCGAGAATTGCAACATAGTCCTTCATCTTCAAAAGATAGAAGTGTCCAGGTAACTCCCACCCTTCAACAAATATGGGTAAGGAAGGATAACTGTTTGTAGTGGACAATGCTCTAGCTGGGGTGTGCACTAGAAGTGGCACATCCAAGTCCTTTGCTACCAAACCAACTCACCATGCAACATTTTTGAAAATCGATCAGACACAAACGAATGAGTAACACCTGTGTCAAACAAGACTCTAGCATAGAGGCCGAATATCAAAAGTGTACCTTCAGTCACATGGTCCGCTTATTCTGCATCCTCTTTAGGTAATGCAAATACTCATGCTAGTGCTCGGGATTTTTTGGCTGGCTTTGCTGTTGCTGGTGCTACTGTTGCTATTACTAGGGCCTTACTGGGTGTGGATAACTGTGCCTTTGGATAATCCTTGATCTTATGATCTGGGCGTCCACATCTAAGACACCTACCAGTTACCATCCAGCACTCCTTACCACTGTAGACATATTTTCCTTCCTTCTTTCTTTTTCCTAATCCCTTGATTATATCAATGTAGAAATAAACAAAAATGAAGGAAAGGGTTTTTTTAGGGGCCTATAAAACTCTCATTTTTTGTACTTCTTGGGTCCACTTTGACCTAGTGTGAATGCAAGGAAAGGATATGGACTGGATACGGACTGGCTTGATTGGAGTGCATAGAACGAGGTTGACTGGCTGGCTCTTTGCACGAGGCACTGTGCTTCAAACTTCTTCCTCACTAACGCTCCCAAGCTAGTACGTGGATTGATTCTGAGCGAGACTGGGACTGGGATAGCCTTGCACGGGGACGAGGGAAGCTGGGTGGAGGGCCCCCCCTGAGGGAGTTCACCCCTACATGGGTGTGGCTGCGTGCAAGGCGAACTGCCCCCTTGGGTAGGGTGCTGTCATCAGGGGTTCCCCCAGCGGTCTTCTTGCATCATGTGTCGACGTTCTTTGGCGGGATTGGGTCCCTGGGACGCTGGTATGGTGTCATTGCTACCGCTCGCAAGGTGCTCGGGAAAATTCCTGAGATACATTGGGTTGTCGAACAGCTTGGCTAGCTGGTTTGTTGGGCTTAGATATAGCCCTGGAGTGGGGATAGTAGCTTATAGGAACTGAGAGAAGACATCCTAGGCATGAGGGCCCAGACTTGGTGAGGTATGCCACATTGTATGATGAGTTAGCGCGTAGCCCCAGGTTGGCTCGGTGGCTAAAAGTTAACGGCTTGTTGCCGTGTGTGTGAGAGTTGGGGGTGGTCCCAACTTGTTGGAGGGTTACTGTATGACGCGGCTAATGCATCTAAGCTGTGGGTTGGCACCGACTTATTGTAGAATGGCTGGAAAACACGTGCCTATGAGGTGCTCAGGAAAATTCCTGACACGTGACCACTGGTTGTACAAGTGTGCTAAGGGCTCCCGAAGCCCACGGTTGACTGAGAGAGATACTTCTTTGGCTTTAAAATGCTAGAGGGAGGTGTTTTGGGGGTGAATCCCAGCCTCGTTAATGGGTGTTGCATGACACGGCTTGTTGTCAGGGCGCTCCCGGGTTGGCCCGGGTGGCTTAGTTGAAGGCGGGCGAAGTCACGTACTGGGTGATCTGGGGTGGTCCCAGTTAGTTGTGGGTGCCACCATGAGTGACGGCAAGCTGATTAGGGCCCTCGGTTGGGTCGTGATGAGGGGGTCTCTCCAGCCATCCGACGGTGTAGGGCTTGCTTCTTAAAATGCATACAGAGTATGCGAGGGCTGGGGAATGGGACTAGGAGGAAGAGGAACAGAGAGTGAGAGAGTAGGGAAAATGGAGGCTGGGTAGTGGGGTGGTTGTTCTCCTCCCTTCTCCATCAGTTACGGTAAGGGAGATGATGGAGGGGTTGGTTTCTTTTTTTTTGAAATCGACAGTATATACGTGGTCTATCGATAGATCGTTTATCACTAAGACGGTCCCAGATCAGACTGTTTATTTATGGCAACCCAACTCCCTTTATGCGATCTGTCTATGACCGTTCATCACGTCGGGTGGTCTGATACTAGGCCGTGTTAATGCCACGATAGGATTTAAACCAGCATTCCCTTATGGCCCCACCTCGACCGTTTATACATTTTGGCGGTCTGAAGAAGACCGTGTACGTACTGAAATGATGAATGATGCTTTTAAGCCTTATTTTGCTGTGTTGTGTGCTTAATTAATGAACGTTTTGGCTCGAGTGATTTATTTCATGATCTATAATTAAAAACTCTTGTTCATGATTCTCTTAGAGCACTACCATGCCTTCCATTTCTGGTAGGTAAGTCAGGCAAGTATCTCAATCCCTAGTCCCTTAATGCATTACTATATGGTATCTATGCTATATTATCTCGAGAATTGGCTGGTCATTCATGTATTCCAGGATCTGACATTGCCCTATAACAAAAATGATGATGGTCTAGGTACACGTGTTTAATGATCGGATAGGCCGTTAAGTTGGGAGAGTTGGGGGACGATGGTTCTATCTCGCACGTCGTGGTTGCAGATAGTGTCCTGACCCTGATTACCCTGGTCTAGCAATACTATTCTCGAGTACTTTCTATTTTATGACTTTCTTTGCATTCGTTTTAATGATTTATTTTATTTTAGCCCAGCATGCATCATACGAACCTTTTTGAGCATTCATGACCTGTGGTCTATCTGAAAATGTCTCATTAGTAATGGATGATTGTGCATTCATGATTTTGGGTAAGAGAGAAGCTATTCCACTCAGAGTTGGAAGGTTTTTTCTGGCCCGTTCACCTGGTTTGATTGACTAAAGTCAACTACATTGGTAAGTCAACTTGTGCATTGGCTTAAGCATATCAGGTCGTTCTAGTCACTTACCCAGATTACTTCCGCGTCACTATTTTTTACAGGTTTTAATTTGGCGAAAATTTTATAAGGGGATTCATTCAACCCCCCTTCTGAATCTGAGTTTGCACCATCGCACCTAACCCATCACAGAGGACCCCTTGCGGCTCTGAACCTCCTTGATCTGACATTTTAACTTGTCAACTTCGTTAGACAATCTGGAAATTTCTGCTTCAAACAGCTCAATTTCTAAGCGATGGCCCTCCCATGCCGAGGTCTCATGAAGGCGGTGTACTTTAGCCCAAACCTCATCAACTGTAGCCATCCAAGGGTCTCATGGCAGCCCTATTAAATGATAAGGCAGAGTCTTCCTTGCAAGAACATCTCGCGTAGCCTCAATGGAGAGGGGTGTCTCCTGCCGTAGTGTGGCACAAACGGTACCAACAAGGGCTTCAAACACCAAATCTCCCCCTGCGAATGGTGCCCCTTGAGGGCCACCCGGCCACTCAATCCCGTGCCCTGGGAAATCATTAATGTGGGCTGAGGCAGTCTCGATCTCTACTCTCTCTGAAGAAGTCATCCCAGGCAAAGCTGCAAAAGGAAAGCAGGAAAAAGATGAAGAAATTAAGACACATCAACCTTGCTATCAAAAAGCAAGGCAAGATGAAATCCAACCAGAAAAAGAAGGCACTATTTATATATACCTGAAGAAGCGGCTGCTGTCTCTGGATTGCCCACTCTAGGCTTGGGGAAGTTTGGCACTGAAGAACCAGAGGCCTCAATTGGGTCAACAGTATCTAGAAGAAAATATTACAAGTTAGTCACAGGCAAGGGACAAAAGGGCATGTCATTAAGCAAGGAGGAGGCTACATGAGGCTTTAGATACCCTTTTATCGCAGGAAGATAAAGCAATGGACTGCCCACCACAAGATGTACTCTGCACCTCTTTGGTTTGCGAGCCAGCTACTATTACAGAACCTTCTTCACTCCCTTTCAAAAGTAAAAGAAGATAGACAACACAAAGATGTATTTCACTTTTACAAGTTGTCTGAGTAACTTCGGAATTTAAGAAAACAAGTGAGTGGCATAACGAGATAGCCTAGAAAACTGAGCTTCATACTCTGCTACAGAAAGACTCTGCTGCTTCAAAGCAGCAAACTCAGTTACTTTCTTCTCCTGTACTCTATCAGAAAAATATTTACTATTAAAGAGTTCCTCAAACTCCTTCCATGAAACTTGTCTATCTCCAAGGGTAGCCTTTACTGCATCCCACCATGTTCTATCATCGCGTTCCAGCTGGAAGGTCATCAAGAGAATACGTTTCTGATCATTACACTGCATTACTTCAAAAATCCTTTCCATCTCTTTTAGCCAGTGCTCGGCTTCATCGGGATCGGTCGAGCCTCCAAAACGTGGGGGATTCATCCCATGAAAATTTCGGTGAAGATCGCCAGCTCCGTGGTTCGCTCCTCCTCCTTGGGCCACTTGCTGTAAAGCTTGAGTAAGTCCTTGAACCGTTCGCTGCATATCTCTCCATTGTGCCTGTTCTGTCACCATTAGAACGTCCTACACGTAGAATAAATTATTTTAGGATCATTTAGAAGGGATAGTTTTAGAATTAGATTATTAACTTAACCCAAGTCTCTACCCAATCTCTTTGTTTGTTTGGACTCCCTCAGTGACTGGGCCCTGGGATTTTTTGGTGGGTTTGGGCTTCTAGGCCTCAAACAGAGAGTGGATATGGGAGTCTTTAAATTGGGTCTGGATAAACCGGGCCCTACTGTACAACTGGTGCATATTGGAAATATCATTCATAGCCAAGATATTTCGGAAGGTGGGTGTAGCTTTGAAATCAACAACTTTACTTTTTCTTCTTCCGAAATCTGCCCGGGCACACAAGAGGCCATTTGCCTCCATCTGTCAGCGTAAGTTGTAAAATCTTCATCGACCTTCATCTTTTCGGCCACCAGGTCTGTAAAGGAATACTGTGGGCCCACCCGGTCTTGGAACCTCTGAATGAACTTTTCCTTAACAACTTTAAAACTCTTCGCCTCCTCTAGTGGCAGAGTATAAAACCATTCCAACGCAACCCCGTCCAACGAGCGGCGAAAAAGATACGCCATAAGGCAATCATCATATTGGAATTGTGCCAACTCGTATAAAAACTCCCTTATATGAATAAAGGGGTTGGCAGAGTCTTATAGAGGCCTTAGATGAAAAAGTTTCAATTCGGTGGAAGGAATGTGATGTCTCGAACCCTTTCAGATCCTTACTTTTGGATCCCAGATCTATTTTCTCAGAGTGTCTGACTCCGTTGTATCTGAAATTATGTTTCAGATATCTTTCGTGTTCGGATCGGCGCGATCCGGAACTGTTCTGGAGTCCCAGAGGCGTTCCGTGACTTTTTTCACGCGTTTTTCCGATTTTCGCGTACGGATTTTGGCAAATCCTGCGGAACTCCGTTGTGGGTGAACCGGGCCGTTCACCTAGGCGAGAGTGGTACCGTTGCGATCGGTGCGTTCCGAGGATCGCAAAAATTTATTTTTTTTGATTTTCTATAAATAGTCTCTTTTCCTTTTCTTTTTCTATTCTTTCTTCTTCCTCCTCCTTCCTCTTCCTCCCCAACGTGGCCACCCCCTTCTCTTCCCCTCTTCTGATGACTACCGCAGCGACCCTCTCACCGGCTGCAGACGGCGGCGGGGTGACAGCGCGGCGACGAGATGATCCCGATGGCGTGCGGCGTTCGTGGGAAGCGTGGGAAGGATGAGGGTTTCAAAGCGTTCTTCGCGATTTGGGCTTGATCCGGCGCGCCTCGAGGCAAGATCGAGATAGGGTGACGTTCCCTAGCTCCCCACGTTCTATTCCCGTGGTTTGTAGGCCGAGGGGAGGCCTAGAGATGGGGTTTCCATGCCAGGAGGGAAAAATCATGTTTTGGGGAGAGGTTGCCCGATCTACCGTTTTAGGCCGTGATTTCGCGTTTTGATGGCCTAAATGCATGCTAGGGGTCCCAGGGGAGCTTCCCCCTTGTTTTCCCCCTCTTCCATGGAGGTTTGGGGGCGTGGGATGATTTTAGGTCGTTTCTCGCCGGTTCACCGTCGGGTTGGTGTGGCGGTCCTTCCAGTGACAGCCACAGTCTCTGACGCCCCAGGGTGTGTGGCGACCCGAGGTCCGAGTATCGAAAAAAAATCGGAGCGACTCGAATCTCGACCTGCCTCCCACGAGCCCGAAGACTCAGCATGGAAGAAAGGATGGTGTGAGGGTGTATAAGAAACTAAAGTAACTGCAGAGATAGCACAATATCCTGACACCTCTAAGTATTATCCATATCATCAAGCTCCCGAACATGACATATTCAATTACTTACAATTTCGGGACTGGGTGTACGACATGAATGACGAGGGGAGAATTAACTGGTTCGATGTCAAGCTGGCCATCGCCAACCTTTAGAAACCCAATCGAGAGCTTGACCTTGTGCAAAACCCTCTACCTGGTCATCAAACAAACAATGATCCCTAAAGCTCTAGGTAGAATGAGAGGGCGAACACTGTGATCGGATTGGAACCCCGCGTGCTCAAGAGAACACAAATTTGGAGTGTTAAAGGTTTTCCCAGATGGTACAGGAAGTTTGAAGTACAAGTCAATGAGCCATGGGTTGACATAAATATGTTTGCCCGGGATCCTCAACTTCGGTCATTGATCTCACCTCCTAGCCAACCCTCGGTTGCCACCCAAGGTTCTCTTACCTTGATCACTCCTCCTCAGCCAATACTACAAGAACCCACCTTCTCCAAGGATGTTCGGTCAAGGCAAGAGCGCCCTTTGGTCCTTTTAAGGCCTCCTCAACCCAAGCCGACCTCTCCCCCTACTTCTACTGCTCTGGTTGAAGAACTAGCTTCCCTCTCATTCATCTTTGGGTCCCCCAGTCACTTACAATTGATTCGCCCGAAACCTTCAGAGTCAGAAGACCTAAAAAAACCCACTGTCAACGTCATGCTCTGTAATCGCATTATCCCCCCATCTCAAAGGCAGTCTCAGCTTGAAGAAGGGGTCAATTCCGAAGTTCCCCTTGTAGAGCATGACATTCTCCAACATTTAGACCGAATACCTGCCAAAGTCTCCATTTTGGAGCTCATGAAGAAATCTCCCTCACACCAATCCACTCTTCTCCAATTTCTCCAAAAGATGGTAGTCAATGAAGACCTTCCAACGAGTGGCGTAACTGATGCCATCATGGCCCTACTCGAGGACCTTTTATATCTTTTTGAGATAAAAATCTTGCTCTACCTACGTCACATCCCGATGCGGAATATCGGGACACAAATGAGTCGTAAATAAGCGTGTCGATCAGAGCATGTACAAATTTAATTCTAAGGACAGAAATGAATGAGAAAATGATAATTTTATTTCATCAAAACCACTTAAAAAAAATTGGCTCTTCAAATTCACATGATATTCTTTCCAAAATAGCTTCAAAATTACACCATGACCTTAATCACCCAAACAATTATATTCATGTTAGAAAGATAACAACAAAATCTAAGTTCTAAAGGAATGAAATAGAACTAACTTAGGGCTAGGGATAAGGGTACCTCTTACTGCTCCTCCTTAAATAGCAAGCTCGGACTCTCTCAAAGCTTGAAGCCTTCCTTAACGCCATGCTCCATTATTTGCTTGTAGGGGTTGGTCCTTTGGAAGTGGACAAATGCCTACCTTATGATCCTTGCTCCCGCAATGAAAACACGCTCTCAACTTCCACCGGCATTTCTCAAATTGATGGCTATCATTACCATAATGCGTACACTTCTCTTCATTAAGCTTCTTACCATTAGCAGATTCATCACTACCATTTGATCTTTTCTTGCCATTCCCAGAACTAACTGCTAGCTTCTTCTTCTCCATCCTAGCTTTAACTTTCTCGGCCATCTCCATAGCATCTTCTAATAATTGTGCTCTTCTAACCAACTCGACATAAGTTTGAATGTCCATCGGCACCAATTGAGTTATAAATTGAAGTCGTAACCCATTCATAAACCTTTTAGCCTTCACCTTCTCAGTCATTATCAGATGAGGCGCATAGCAGGTCAATCTTGAAAATTGAGCCTCATACTCGGCTACTGACATACTTCTTTTCTTTAACGAGGTAAATTCTATAACTTTCCTCTCATGAATCCTCTCTAAAAAGTACTTATCATTAAAATGTTTTAAGAATTCCTCCCATGACACTTGATTACAGGGCAAAATTACTTCTACAGACTCCCACCAAGCCCTAGCATCTCATTCTAATTGGAAAGTTGCCAGAAGGACTTTATCTTGATCCAAATATTGCATCACTCATAATATTCTCTCTATCTCCTTGATCCATTGCTTGGCCTCATCGAGATCGGTAGATCTATTAAATCTCAGGAGATTTAAACCTTAAAAAATTCTATGCGGATCCCCAACTCCATGATTCCCTCGACCTTGAGCCATTTTTTGTATTACTTGAGTTAATCCTTGGACTGTCCTTTGCATCTCACGCCACTTAGCAAATTTTAGAGAGAGAAAGGAAGAGATATAAAGGAAGAAAAAGAAAGAGATGAGAGAAAAATTTTAGAGAGAGAAAATAAAGATACATGATTTTCACTAATTAAAAGATAACGTTCACAACATGAAGTGCAAAAATAAAAAGTACAACTCAAAAAAACAAAAAAATCTTAAATATCACTAAGGAGGAATGAGGGGCAAGGATGTCGTGGCCGTGGTGTCAGTGTGACGTCGCCTCCTTGAGCCTTTGATTTTCACTCAACTTGAAGCCGAGGATGTCCGTCTTGTGCCATCTTTGGAGTGGTTAGAGGGATAAAAGAAAGAGAGAGAAAATAGAGAGAGATGTAGAGAGAGAAAGAGATAGAGGTAGAGGGGGGAGTTGATAAAAAGAAAAATAAAATAAAATGAAATAACTGTGTGTGCATGTGGGAGAAGAGTGAGATAGAGAGGGAATAAAGAAGGTAGTAGTGAGAAGGGAGTTAGTGTGCATGTGTGAGAAGAGTGAGATAGAGAGGGAATAGAGAAGGGACCATTGAGAAGGGAGACGGTGCGAGAGAGGGGAATGGGGAGTTGTGAGACAAAGAGAGAACAAGAGGGAGAGGGAGTGTAGAGACGAGAGAAGGAGATGAGAAGAGAGAGCTAGAGGGAGAAGGAGAGACCGACTGTGGAGGGGGGAGCAGAGAGGAGAAGGGAGCAGAAGGAGGAAGGAGAAGAGAGATAGAGAAGGGGTGTCTATAGTGGGGAGGGGAAGGGAAAGAGATATAGATAGAGAGAGAGAGCTACTACGGAGGGGGAGCAGGAGAGAAGGAATAGAGAGTGGGGGGAGAGCAGAGATGGGAGAGGTGAGAAGGTGTCACATCCTGATGCGAAATATCGAGGCACGACGAGTCATAACACTCGTGTCGATCAGAGCTTGCATATAAGGGAACCAATTACAAAGGATATAATGACAAAGGGACACTATCATTTCCTCAAAGTAAAGTTTATAACATCATTAAGCTTTAAGAGGCATAATACAACTTCAAAATACACTAAATTCTTGCAAGAGCAACTAATTTAAAACCTAGGTATCTAAGATAATCTTGGTCCCTCTTTTCACTTTGGCCCATCCCCATGAACAGAAAATTTTTGGAAAAGAATATCCCATGTGAGGTGTGATGCCTTCCTGCTTGTGCTGCTCCGAAAGGGAGATGGGGTGAGATGCCCCTAGGGTGAGAGGCCCCATCCTATCCCACTGTACCTCCATCCCGTACACCCACTCCCACAATCCTCCATTCTTTTCCCACTTGCTATTTACCCACTGTGTAACCCTGAGCCTGCTGCACCTGGCGTCTCCAGCATGCACCACCCCGCCGTCATTGTTCTTTGAGAAACAACTGCGAAGACCTGCTGCTACATCACACACGAACCTCCAGGATCCCATCAAGCCCAACACCACCTGCCACCGGAGCCGTGCACCCCTCCCTCCTCTCCACCGAGCACAACCCCCACCGGCCACCTCCCCCACCTCCCTATTCTCCCATCTCCTGAGCAACCACAACCGTTGTGGCAAAGCCCAGGCACCCACGCCCCCGTCGTCCACCTCCTTCTTGCCGCCCCACCACCGGACCATCCCCACCGTCCGTCCGTTCCCCTATCCGTCGTGCAAAGCTGCAGGCGGTGCCCCCCCTACCGGTCACCACCTACAGCCCACGTTCCTCTTGTGCCATCCCCGCCAACCGCAACCACCTCACCCTTCACCGCTGGCAAGAACAAGAAGCAACGTCGGCAATCATCCCAGCGCTTGTGCCACCACCGACGACCTCAACTCCGATCGCCGCCTTCGTCTGCGTTCTCGTAGCCGCTCCAGCTCTCCTGTCTGCAACCTGCAAGGTGGCCCGAGCAAGCTCCGAGCACCACCCCTCCCGCCTCTGTTGCCGTCCAGCTCAGTCGCCGCAGCTGCATCTTCACTCAGGCCCACCCTGCCGGAAGGCCACCCTCGCCGCTGGTCGTCGCCCCAGCCAGCCGGCCACTCCTCCCTCTCGTGCTCTTTCTCTCTCTTCCCTCCCAGAGCATGCCGTCGCTCCCCCCATCCCGTTCTCACTCTCTTCTCTCTCATTCTCTCTGCTCTCTCTCTACAGGATGCTCTTCTATAACAAAAAAAAGAAACAATAGGCAGGACCCCCCAGTCGTCCCTCTCTCCCTCTCCCTCTCCCTCCCTCTCTTTCCCTACGAGATGATCCTCTATAACGCGTTGATCGCAACGGTACCACCCGTGGGTAGGTGAACGACCCGGTTCACCCGCTACATGGTTCCGTAGACTTTTCCAAAACACACATGTGGGAATCGAAAAACACGCGGAAAAAACTGCGAAACACATTTCGGGCCTCCAAAACTGACCCGAATCGCACGGATCCGAACACGAAAGATGTCCAAAAAATAATTCTGGGCATAATGAAAATAAAGTTTCTGAGAAAATAGATCCGAGACCCAAGAAGAAGGATCCGGAGGGTCCGGGACATCACAGCTAGAGAATTTCCTGATGTCTTTCCTTTAGACTTACCTGGCCTACCACTCGAAATGGAGGTCAATTTCTCTATTGAACTCACACCTGAAGCAGCACCTGTGTCAAAAGCCCCTCACAGGATGTCCCCCACGGAGCTCAAGGAACTAAAGAAGGAACTTCAAGAATTACTGAAGAAGGACTTTATCCGACCAAACACATCCTCTTGGGGTGCACCGGTTCTATTTGTCAGAAAGAATGATGGTTCTCTCAGATTGTGCATCGACTACCGGCAGTTGAATCAACTCACCATCAAAAATAAGTACCCACTATCGCGTATTGATGAGTTATTCGACCAGATCTCTGGTGCGGAATATTTCTCCAAGATTAACCTTAGGTCTGGCTATCACCAATTGAGGATTAAAGAAGAGGATATTCACAAGATGACTTTCCATAGCAGATACGGGCATTACGAGTTTTTAGTTATGCCGTTCGGGTTAACCAACGCCCCCGCAGCATTTATGCAACTCATGAACAACATTTTCAGGTCGTATCTTGACCATTTTGTGGTCGTGTTCATTGATGATATCCTTATTTATTCCAAGACTAAGGAAGAACATGACGAACATCTGAGAATTACTTTACAAACCTTGAGGGAACACCAACTATATACAAAGTTAAATAAATGTGAATTTTGGCTAAAGGAGGTCTCTTTCCTTGGCCATGTCATTTCCAAAGAAGGAATTGTGGTGGACCCCGCTAAAGTGGAAGTTGTCAAGAACTGGAGCAGACCGACGACCATTTCTGAAATTAAAAATTTCCTTGGTCTGGCTGGTTATTATAGGCGGTTCATCAAACATGCTGGAACAAGCATGCACGGACATTACATATGCACGGACTTGAACAAGTCATGCACAATGTACACTGACCATGCGAGGACTTTCTAAAGGGAAGCTCTAACTCTACAAAGCTAAGGGCACGAGGTTCAGAACAAGGCATTAGTGTTGGCCATCATTAGACTAAGATTATTGGCCATCATCAAAACATCAAAACAATGTTTACAATAGGCCTTCCCCCAGTGGTCTCCTCCACTGGGCCGCCAACACCTGTCCTCCACTGCCTGGTCTCCTCCTACTGCCCGATCTGATCATGCTTCCTCTTCCCAGGTTGTGGGATCACTGGCTATCTCACCTGTGCAGTCCTCCCTAACTGCGTCGCCTGCTGCCCCCAGACTCTCCTTCGCGCAAGCTCTGAAGCGTGCCGTTAATCATGAGCCACCTGGGCCCTCTCCCGCTCCGCCTTCGATCATCGCCTCGGTGCTTCCTGCTCTGGATGACCCCCCTTCGTCTCTGGACGGTGGCCTCTAGTTCCCCTCCATCATCCAGGTGCTCACCATCCCCAGGCTAGAGCCTTGAGAGCAGTTCCATGACCTACACGCAGCCCATGCTCACTAAGTGGGCACTTACAGGAGGGATCACTCGCGGCCGGCTTCGAGGATGGATGGCGGTGCCCCCCGACGTTCCTATCGGCGCTCCAACTCTACCTCCTCTTCTCAAGATCGTGATCTCTGATGGTCGCTTCCTCTCTTTTGTTGTTCGCCACTTGATCTCCAGGTTGAGTGGCGCGGCATGTGGGTTTGTTTGTCTTATTGGGCTTGTTGGGTTGTACTGCTTTGGTTGTGTCTTGCCCATCCGTCTTTATAAGTTTGGGCTTCCCCCCGCTCCTTTTCCCTTGTACCTCTTCCTTTCTATTATGCAATGAAAATTAAGCTTAGTTAAAAAAACAAGAGCATATGCTTACCGCCAGACTGCATCCAACTCTCATATGCATCAGGAGAGAACAGGTTGAGTTGCTTACAACATTTGTCGTTAGTTACAAACAACAACGCAGAAACAAGAAGAAGGCTAATAGGGATAAGCCCATTTGTAACGACCCAAGATCCGGATATTGGGAATGACCCAATACCATTCAAACCCTGAACCGCCACCCACGAATCGGACGGCTCGAAATGGCTGAAAGGATAGGTGTGGTGTACACATAAATAGGAAATAAAGCAAGACAATTTAACAAGTAACATAAATAAATAATCTAACTACAACAGAGTCTAGTCCAATAGAAGAACAATCTAAGGCAGGAAAGCGTACCAAATGCCGAGTGGACACTCCGCTCGGTGAGCTGGCAACTAAGAACCTCCACTCAGCACCCTCGAACCTCGAGGAAGAACCGCCACACCTGAAAAGCAGGGGTGAGTCTCTTATCACCGGCTCAGTCGGGGTCCTGTGGAACTCCAACCATAAATAATGATGATAATGGAAAGTAGCAACAATAGCAGGAACAGTAAACTCAGTGGCCGGTAAAATCTCGGCTCTACAGCTACTCCTACTGTACTGGAAAATATGCCCTGATCTCCCAATCAGGGGACCACCAGACCACAACCCACCTTGGCTGTGCCGCCAAGGTAACTATCACGATGCCACTATTGTGGAGGTCTGTCCTCACAGACGAAGGCCGACTCCAAGACCACGTGGTCTGAAACCACAATCATGACCTCACTGTCGTGGACAATATGCTGGTTAGGAAACCCTCGGTGATGCTCATCGGAAACCCTAGACCTCAGCTATGGGAAAACACCTAGAACTACACGCGAAACCATGTCTTATAGACGAGAAATGAAAGCTCGAGTCACAAAATCTCACGTCACGTGATGAGAGTACCTGCCCACCAGAAGCAAGGCTGAATGCATCCACTGATGACTTAGTCCGCAGCCTCAAGTGTCTCCCTGCGACACCCCAGGCGGAGACGGAGACACTACACTCAAGTACCACATAACAAGGACTGGCTAGGGTCACGCTCGTCAGCGTGGGTCTGATGCCCCCAACCAAGTGTGCACGCACAGACCATATGCTCTAGGTCAGATCATCTAGCTGGTTCTTCCCCAAAGCCCAGACTCAGGCTCTACGGAGGGGCCCTACGCTAACCAGCCTAAAAATTATCTCTCTCAGGTAAGTCACTCCACCACTCCCGGGTGGGTCAGCACACGCGTGCCGTAAGAAGGCTACGTCTAGTGGGGGCTCACTGAATGTGAACATCGAAAACCACGCACGCACCCATCGTAACATAAAGTAACAGGTGGCTCGAGGCCACTAGACTTTAGACAATCCACTAGACCTAATAAACCCAATGGTCCTTAAGTCACGAGACTCGGGTCAAGACCGCTACACGTGATGACACAGTGTCACCAATTTAGCCTAACCCTAGGTTTGAAACCACGATAGCATGATTCCCAAGGTAGCTCACAAGTCTCCTAGTTAATCCCCCATCAAAATGACACATGGGAAACCTCCAGCCTAGGCTAGGTGAATGGACTCACAGTCCAAGGCCATCCATATGGCCCACATGGAAACCATCTTCTGGGGAAACCCACGTCGTGTGAGGAAAGCCCTCTGCACTTATGCTGGCTCACGGCGACTCGATCTAGTGCAAACACGAAAACTCAGAACACATGGGGTCACGCAGACCTCCAAGGCCCATGGGTATGCTAATCGAGGTAACATGGTACCTCCGAACATCCCAAAAAATTGAACACTAGACCCACGAGTGTTCGGGATATCCACGAGGCTGAAGGTTGATCACTGGGTCACAACCGGGTCGATTAGAAGTCAAAACGACACAACCGAAACACAGAAATCACGAAACCCAAGTGGCGGTCATCCCCATGATCGTCACCTCCAGGTGGCGGTCCACACTGGAGTGTAAAACCCTGGCTAGTGGTCCAGCTAGGACTGCAACTCGCCAGAAACACCTGGAACAGTGGTGGTCATCCCTTAGACCGCCAAGCTAAGTGGCGGTCCTTCGCCTGACTGTAACCTCAGGTGGCGGTCAGTTGCAAGGACGCTACTACGCTGTGACCCAGACGACTGGGTGGTGGCCAGCACCTGGCCGCTACTGCTAGGGAAATGGTCATGCCATGACAATTACCCTTCGGTGGTGGTCTCCCTGAGGCCGCTACCTCCAAGTGGCGGTCCATCGTGAGACCGCAACTTGGAACCGACTTATTGGGCCAAGAAACGGTCCCCTGTGGGCCGCCTTCACAGGTGGTAGTCTCTGAAACGACGGCTACTTGCCTTTGAGCCCAAAAATAGTGAATCCGGCGGGAAACCACAATTTTGTATAATTTGTTCTTTTGCATACTCCATGGCAGCATATATGTAGGGCATTGCAGGTTTTTTATCTCCATCAATCAACCTTAACACTTGCAATATTGGTTGAGAGGCTCTTAAAATATCTTCAACACCATGCCAAAACCTCATTTTAAAAGCAGTGCTTGAGGCGTTCGTACATTGTTGATGCCCAAACATTGCCATGCCAAACTTTCAAAGTGAATAGTCTATGAAGAGCCCCCTTCATTGCTTCATCGCTCAACCTCTCAAGTGTAAGAAATGCTGTAGCAAATCTAGTTACACCACATCTCAACAATTCTCTATGTTTTGGTTTCTTTTCTTATGCATTCAAGAAGATGAGTGTGAGTCTAAATGTAAGCTGTCAAATTCTTGGCTTTTGCAATTACATCTTTATAGACCTTCAACTTACCAAGACCTCGAACATGAGATCTGAACAATGTGTAGCACAAGGTGTCCAAAATAATTTTCTTCTTTTATCCATCAACAACCGATTAACTGCAACATTATATGATGCATTATCAGTTATAATTTGCACCACATTGTCTTATCTAATATTTTCAACCATTTTATCAAGGAGCATATACAACAACTTTGCATCCTCCTTCCTATTTGAAGTATCAGCAGACTCTACAAAGTAAGTCCCTTATGGACAATTGACTACAAGGTTGATTAATTCTTTTTGTCGTTTATTGGTCCAACCAGCACGCATGATTGTACAACCCAATGTCTTGCAATGGTTCTGATATTCTTTGTATATGGCTTCTGTCTTCTCCACCATCTTCTTCGAAAGAGGCATTCTCAACATGTGGTAGTTTGGGGGCTTGTTTCCCTATCCAAACCATCCTATAGACTCCATCATCAATTCAAGACTCCTTAGGTGGGCTGCATTACATGGAGTGTCACCCTCATAAAACCAAGTGGCGACATACTCATCAAGCTTTACTTTCTCTTCTTTCTTTTATATATTCTCCAATGTGGTCTGTTTTTTTTTCACTTCTTCTAGCATCAACAAATTCCTCTATAGTCATTCTTGAAAAGTCATCCATTTGCCTTTTGGTTTCAGCCTTCGGGGTGGTTTGTTTGTCCACGAGCTGCTAAACCCCTTACAAATCTCCTGGCCAAAGAAGTCCCATTCCACCTTGACAAATCATGTTTGGAGGCATTTGAATCTTTGAAGATGGCTTTGACAAAGGCACCAATCCTACAAACTCCTGATTTGTCATTACCTTTTGAGATCATGTGCGATGCCTCAGACTATGCTTTAGGTGCAGTCTTAGGACAAAGGATGGATAAGAAACCAGTGGTGATTTATTATGCGAGTCGCACACTCGTCGATGCTCAACTCAAATACACCACCACAGAAAAGGAACTTCTAGCCATTATCTTTACCTTGGAAAAATTCTGATCATATTTGTTAGAGGCAAAAGTCATTGTGTTTTCTGATCATTCAGCCCTTAAACACCTACTATCCAAGAAAGATGCCAAGCCTATGTTAATCAGATGGATCCTACTGTTACAAGAATTTGATCTGGAAATCTGGGATAAGAAAGGTTGTGAAAATGTTGTTGCAGATCATCTATCCTAGATTGTGATTCCAGATACCACACCTCTACAAGACTCTTTTCCTGATGAACACCTCCTCACTGTGTCTCACATTTCACCCCCATGGTATGCGCACATTATCAATTACTTGGCAATGGGTAAAATTCTAGAAGGATGGTCTAAACAAGAAAGAGATCGTCAGTTTGCCAAGCTCAAGTACTTCTTTTGGGAAGACTTGGAGCTATTCTATTTAGATCCTGACCAAATCATTAGAAGGTGTGTTCTTAAGGATGAGTAACACAGTATTTTGTCATTTTGCCACACCCTCGCTTGTGGGGGGAATTTCTTAGGAAAGAAAACTGCAGCCAAGGTATTACAGAGTGGGTTTTACTGGCCCATATTATTCAAAGATGCATACAAATTCTGTAAATCTTGAGTTCGATGCCAGGCTATGGGAAACATGTCAAGAAGGGACATGATGCCACTGAATCCCAGACTAGTTGTGGAGATATTTGATGTTTGGGGAATTGACTTCATGGGACCATTTGCACCCTCTTTTGGACATGAATACGTCTTAGTTGCGGTGTATTATGTGTCCAAGTGGATCGAGACTATAGCCACCCAGACAAATGATCACAAAATTGTCATTAAATTTGTCTACAAGGCCTTCACCCAACAGCAACCCAATAATCAATCGAAGCATAACCCCTATAACAACCCAAAACCCAATTATGTACCATGGTCGATCATGTAGGTTGCTTAGCTTTTAGGTTTTTTTTTACATAAAAGTTGGCAAGCGACTGGTAAAAAGGCAGGTGCTACAATGCCTTAGGGTTTCACGTGAAAAATTGGGTAAGCAGCTGTTAATATAGGAAGGGAATATAGGAAGGGAATGGCAATGCACGGAAGTCTTAAAAGCCTTCTCAGTAAATGGCCTTCGATCTCTCTAGCCTTCCTATCATCTATAAAGAAGCCTTCATTGTACGTAGGGGCCTTTACTGCTGCTCTTCGTCGACGTCCCCTACCACCTCTTCTTCCTCGTGGACCAGCAACGTGAAGGAGTTTTCCCCTACTACTGTACTTGCTGCGGTGCCACAAGAGCTCCTTAATTCTGCTTTCCTTCTTCTTCATCCTGTTGCCATGACGAACTTGGAAGTTCTTCATCCCCTTCTTCCTCCTACGTGAACCTGTAGACGTGACAAGGCATGGTCGTCTTCCTCTACTTCCTTCTTCATCCTCTACGTCCTTCTCTTCTCAGTGTACCTCGTTCTTCGTGTCAAAAGGTAGGTGTTCTCTCTCAATGCCAAACAAGTTAATCTTGCATGATCTCTACATGGTTTGTACGAGTTTTACACCATGAATTACATGTTTTGCACCAACTTTAAATATCTATGAAATCATGTAAAGGAAATAAGATATGATGAACATTCTATTGGGTTTTACGTAAAAGTTATATGGTAAAACACTGTAGTGATAGTTAGATTTATTGGCTTTAACGTCTTGTTCGTGGGCACTGGAGTGTCCTTTGGTCATGAAATTTTACGAGCGTGTTATTGAGGTAGTGATCGAGGTCGTGGGGATGGTATCGCCTTTTTTCGATCCTCCTAACTCAAGATAGCCCTCCTCTCAAGAAAATTTTTTTTTAACATTAGGTTAGGTATAATTTTACGAGCTCTTCATTTTGGTATATAGATTGCGTCATTCAGACGTGTGTGCGTCGAGAACTTGAAGTTTAAAGAAATAGACACTATTCTTTTATTAATTAACGACAACCTTCGTCACCTGCAACACCCTCTCGACACTGTTCGACTCCGTCCTCTCTCTAGAGCTAGAGAATTAGCCGTAGCATTGGCTGCGGAGGAGCGAGCCCGAGAAGAAGCGATAGAGGTACCCTGTCTCTGGGAAGAGGTCGAGCGACTCCGGGGAGAAGTGACCCGGTTGAGCGGAGAGGTAGTGAACATAGAGCGGTACCAGACTGAGGCTCGCGAGGCACGACTTTAGGTCCATGACTTGAGGATCGAGCTCTAGACCATGGAGCGGACTGTCCAACTAATGGGCCGAGCACCCGAGCGGAGTGTGTCCCAGAGCGGCGCAGAAGGATGCTCTCAGAGCGCGGCACCGAGCGCATCAGTGGGAGACGTTTTGGCTAGCTCTTCCGCCCACCGAAGGAATGAGGAGGCGGAGCGGAGACGCCCACAGGAAGAGGAGGAGCATAGCGCCATGGAGCCACCATCAAAGCGACATGAAGGCACCGGGGACAATGGCAGCCCGAGAGATAGACTAGCCGAGTGACACTTTTTGGTCTTGTTTTTCTGTTTTCTATTTTTGTTCTTTTTGATACACATTATGTGACAGTTGACATGTGATGAAAATGAAGAAAATGTTGGTTTCGAAAAAAATGTGAAATTTGAATGTGTGGATGTGTGACTGTGAATGTGTGGATGGGTGATTATGTGAATGGGGAAATGTGTGATTTGGAAAATGCATGATTTGTGTGAATGGGAATGTAAATGTGAATAGGTTAATAGATATAGAATGATGGACGTGTGTGTGGAATACAGGAGAGATTGACAGGGCTGATCAAACAGAGAGGGAGCAATCAGATCCTCATTCTGTAACAGAATATTTAATGGATCTCCTGAAGACCGTTAAGTAACCATAACAGACCATGGTCCACGCGTTATACTTCACAGAACGAAGGCGGTTGACAACCAGAGTTTAACAGACCATAAGGGGAGTGTTATGATACTATAACAGGTCCACGATAGACCGTTAAATGAATCAGTAGCAGAGTTTGATCGGGACTCTTTAAAGGACATCCGAAGTGGAATAGAAAGAGGCCTAATCCTTGCTAGAACCCTTCTAGGCCTAGGATAGGACTTCCTAACACTCATACCGTCTCATGGCGACTCGATCTAATGTAAACACGACAGCTCAGAACACACATGGGGTCACCCAGACCCCCAAGACCTACAGCATGCTAATCAAGATAACTCGGTACCTCCGTACACCCTTAAAAATATGAACACAGAACCCCCGAGTGTCCGTGACTCTCACAAGACCAAAGGTCAACCACTGGGTCACAAGCGGGTGGACCGGAGGTCAACATGACACAAAACGGACACGGCAAGAATGAAAAATCACGTGGCGGTCCTCTCTGGATCGTCAGAGAGCCTAGCGGTATCCTCCGGACTGTAAGGCCCAGACTAGCGGTCCAACCAGGACCACAAGCCCCCATGACACTCGAACTGCAAACGGTCACACCTGGACTGCAAGGCACTTCCTGGAGGTCTCCGAGAGACCGCTAAGCTCGGTAGCGGTTTATCGAGCTATCGCAAGGCACGAACAAACATAGGGGGACCCTAGGGGTCTTCACTTGACCGCTTAACCCCCTAGCGGTCCCTGGAATGACCACTACGTCATCTCGAGCCCGAAAATGGTGAAAAATCTCATTCCACATCCCGTTCACACCCATGTGAAGGGGAAAACATGGGGAAACTAGTTCCCAACCTCTCTAGCATCAACAGGACCCATTTAAACCCCAAAAATACAATCGAAACGTATGATTCCACTCACACCCCAAAATCATGTGTTTTCCCCAAAACGTGAAAAAAAACCCGCTCGGTTCACCACGGCCTACATAACTGGCGGGAAAGAAAGTACAGAGGTTAATGATCTATCTCCTTACCTCCACCGAAGATTCCACACGCCGATGACTCCGATCCACCAAAAAAACACTGTTAAAGTCTCGCTGGTTCACGAACTCACCACGAGCTCCACCGCGGGCCACCGCCTCTCAGTCCTCGCCCATGCTCGACCGCTCCTCACCCGCGTCGCCTCTGCCTCTCCCCCGCCTCGCTCTGTCGATCGCCGGTGAAGAGGGGAGAAAGAGAGAATGTGAGAGGGGAGAGGGTGAGAGGGTGAGAGAATGAGAGTGAGGAAGAGAGAGGGGGAGATTTATATATAGAAATTTTAAAAATTTTAAAAATATGAAAAAATACCACAACTAGAATAGACATTTTGTCTATGTGCAAAGCAGACTTTTATTATGACTCCACATCAGACTTGAAGCAAAGACTCCCTAAAAACATACACATCACAGATTGACTTAAAATAGAGATGATTAAGGCACTAAATAGAGATTGGGAGGTTCTGAAATCAATATCAGGATGATAACCAGATGAGCAAGTCAGAGAGGATCTAAAATAAATTTTGCACATAGAACATGCAGCCACAGAACGACATCATCAACAAAAAAAAAAGGAATAGCATCAATCTCAAATTGTTCAGCTTGCAACTCCCCCTTAATATGTGCAAGAGTTTCCAAGAAATTTAGTGAAATTTTGATGCCCTATGCAGCCTATGAATAATTGACTCATGGTAACAAGCGGAGGCACATTATCACCATGGTGATAGCTTTCAGACAGGCTTAACCCACCCTTCCACATGTCACCATTTGATATACCATGATGTCATGTAGTGATAATCAGAAAAGTCCCATATGACATCAGGGCTAGCTAACAAATGAGCTGGGAGTGAGGTCTAAGCAAGACAACATTTTCAAAAACATTTCAGAAACATGTTTTTAGATGGATTCCATTCTAATGAAAATTCATTCATAAACCAAGCATTTGATTTTTCTGCGTTCTAGTGTGAGGCGGAGAACTTAGGTTTGAAGACGACCTCATGCAAGGTGATACTTTCTTGATAGGCATAACCTACCATTTCAGCAAAGGCTTTAGATATACCAGAAATTTTAGATAACTCCACACATGCACATGCAATTCCAATTATAGAGACATTCAATGGCAACTGCAATCTCATACGAGAAGGTAATCAAAACAGACCAAATTCCTTACCGTTAAGACCTACAGCAAGAACGCTAATGCCTAGCACCAAAAACTATGGCAGATTACGAAGAATGATTTTTATTTTCTTACTTTTGCATTAAGTTACCTTTATTTATCAACATTCCTTCATTGGCCTCAAGACATTCCTGCACCAAAATCTCATCTGAATGTTTTGGTTACCCAAAGCTTCTTGGGTCCCGGATGGTTAACATGACTATTCAATTTTTTTAAGGCATTCAATTCATCAAATTTCATCCAACTAGCAGAACCTTGGGGCCTTTGTCGCACAATTGGCTTATGCTGAGTAGATTGTGCTCAAGGCCTTCAACAAGCATAACGTTTTCAATGAAATCGGAGGAGTTGTTACCCACTGTCCATGTGCCAATGACTTTTCCTTTGTCTTTACATCCAAACCTCACTTGGCCTCCTTCCTTTTTGATCAGATGGCTAAACTTCTATCTCCCGTCATGTGCCGTGAGCAACCGTTGTCCAAGTACCATCGGTTGTGATGGGTTGTTAGGCAATCCTGCATAGAAGACATTAAGCAAAGGTTTTTGGAACCCAAATAAATTTGGGTCCACAATCATAGTTGAAAGCATGCAATACTTCTTTGGAATCCAAATTTACTTAAAAGACCTCATTCTTTGGCCAGACAAGCATTGGTTGCTGGTGTGTCCAAGTCTGTTGCAGGTGTGACAAACATGTTTCATGGATTTCATGGAATAAGAATTGAATTGAGATCTAGATCTTAGGTCTCCAAATGTGATGGATTGGGTAGGGAAGGTACCCAAGTTTGGCTGGCTGTTGAACCCTTTTTGATTGTTGAACCAGTTTTTCTTTTTGAAATAATCAGATGAGCTGTGTCGACGCATACCTCTGGTGCGTCGACCTGACTGGCTTTGTTGACCACGGACACGTCGACCTGATTGGTCATTGTGTCGACCCTGAGGCCTAGCCGGGTTGAGTGGTGTTGTGTCGACCCTGTGAGCCAGTGCATCGACCCTGCGGTTCAGTTTGGTTTTTATACCCAAGCTTGATGGCTGCCTCCTTGATTCTCGATGGTCTTGGGTTTAAAGGGATTCTACCTTGATGATTCTTCTATTATCAACTTTCCCTTGCCTTTTTCAGGACAAAATGACATGGTCTTGAATTCAAAGGGCCTTTTCTCAGAGGGTTAAATCCTAACCCTTTCTTCCTGAAATTGACTCTAGTGCCTAAGAGGGCATCTAGGTTGGATTTCCCCTGGGTCATTCTTTCTAGGACAGATTGCCTGTCCTTCAACTCATTTTCAGCCTTCTCAAGGCTTTTCTATAACTCATCATTGACAACTTTTATTGCTTCATATTTTTCAAGATTGAGTTGGTTCTCTTTCTAAATATACCTGGAGCCGAAGACTCAGTAGGGGCAGCTGCATGGTCAGTAGTGTCCCGCTCTTCTAAAGGTGCCTGGGGTGACCCCTCCGCCAGAACAGTCTCCCCAGGCTGAGAGGAGAGCCTTCCCTCTGTTTGATCAGCAACTGTCCAAGTCAGGGGCACAATACAATATCAACATTCTCCGAATTCAGTGAGCATGTACAAAGGGGAAATATGCGAAAATATCTTGCGCATACCTGAAGCCTGTACCCCACTGGACTCTGTAGTGCCGGTAGTGCCTGTCAATGGCCCCAAGGCCAAGGGTGGTGCTACTCCATCAGATACCCTTATCTCTGGGGTCAGAGCCCTCAAATCTCCATCATAATCTGGCAAGTCAGTGGAAGGTCCTGACTCAACGAGTTTGGAAAGCTCATCTAGGGAGGAGGTTGACTTGGCGGCTGCACAATGAGCAACAAAATAAGCCCAAGGGCTCACAAATAAATATGAGGGTGATACAATCCTAAAATTACCTGGGCTCATTCTTATTTCTCTTTCCTCAGAGGAGCTTGATGAAGAGGAAGAGGAGCCTCCACTAGAAGAAGTACCAGAAGCCCATGTACTCGATGAGGTGCTGGAGCTTCCCCCGTTAGAAGAATCTAAGGATGAAGACGTCCCCTTACTGGAAGAGGACTCACCCCCCCCCTTCGACGGCGGGGAGGATGGGTCGGACCTCAGGGTCCTCTGCAACAGATAATGCTATATTAGTCGACATACATGCTCTCAAGCACAGAAGGAGAAGGAAAGTGGGGGTACGTCCAAGAAAGATGTTTACCCGAACCCTGGACAGCGGGGGCCCGTTCCACATCAAGTGCAGGGGAGGCCATAAAAGAAAAATTACTAAGAAGCACGCGTTCGATGTTGTGATCGCCAGGGGCTAAGGGCCCCAAATTGAATGATCGCTTCGCATCAGACAGGGATGACGTGGAGTCCTTCTTCCTCTTCTTTTGACATGTCGAAGAAGAGGGCTTTTCAAACTGGTTACCCTCGCAAAATAAGCAAACACAGAACTAAATCAGATGATGTAATAGCAATCCATGAGATAAAATGGTAATAACATAAATAACAAACTAAAAGCTCACAGATTATAACGGACTTGCGCGGGCCGTGCAAGCATATGTAATTTGGACATGAACGCGAATGTGAATGGCCCTTTACGAGGCTGTCTAATGAACTGAACAGCCTTGCTCTAGCCGTCAATGGAACGTACTGCAAGAGAGTATACGGTCAGAGATGAACCATCTCATTCATACACGGTCTATCGATAGACCGTGCCATCCCTGGTGGTTTCAAAAAATAAAACCCTTCCTCTTCCTCCGCCCTCTACATCGTAACTGATAGAGGAAGAGGGAGGAACCCAACGCTGCACCCCACATTCCCCATCTCTCTATCCCTCAATCTCTCCCACTCTCTTCCTTCCCCCGTCTCCCCCTTCTCTTCTTACGCTTCAAGAGGTAAGCCACATGCCCTAGCATGGTCAGTGAGGACGCCATGCCACCATCGCTAGCATCGGTGACCACCGTGGAGGAGACTGCCATGCCGCCACCTACGGGGGGAGAAGAAGCACCACCGTCACTACACGCTGTTGAGGAGGAAGCTGGTGCGGTCATCGTCGGGGAAGAGGAGGACGCCGACGCACAGTTGGAGGCGGCCACGGCAGCGGTGGAGAAGCCACCGCGAACCTTTGAGTTAGGTTGCTTAAAAAACCTTCTATATTTCTATTTCACATCATGCATGTAGCTTAGGAGGGGAGAATAGAGGCACTTAACCCTTTAGGGCCGGATGGGAGGCCATGGGGGCCCTCACTGCTGGTGGGGAAGGGTTTTACGCAATCGGGGATGACAGTCGTTGAACGGTTCAACAGGAACTGCCTCCGAAAATAGCACGGTTCTCACCAAACCGTTTATGAACAATACGGCCCATGGGTGGGCATTCTGTGGCAATTGAACTGACGTTGGTGAGTAGTGTAGCACAGTCTGTGGAAGACCGTTGATAACTAGGACGGGCCATTCTGGTCCATACAAAATTCAAACCATTGAGAACAAAACGGTCCCCATCGGACCGCCCAAAGATACACGGTTTAAGGAGAACCGTTCAAGATCTAAACGATGAGGGACATGAAATGGTCATATGGGGACCACAGACTTACTGAACGGCTGACAGAGAGCCATTAGTAGGTGGGAAACTGGGTCCTTGAAAGGTCCTCAACGGGCCGTCCATTAGGTAGAGCGGTACAATGAGGGCCGTTGACCTCTAAAGAGTGGCTTATTGGAAGAGTTGGGATAAAACCATTGAAGGAGGAAAATGGCCCATATGTGACCATTCATTTTATTGAATCGCATTTTCCTTTCTTTTTTCCTTGATTTATTCAATTAACAAAATGCATGAAAAATGAATAATCAATGTAATTATCCTAAAATGTATGCTGGGAAAGCGTAGGACTCGGATCACCTGGTTGCAGGTTCAGGTAGTGTACTTTACACTGTCAGACTTTCTGTGGGAGAGGCTCACAGCGATGGTCTTTGCCGAGTTCCTGAGCGTAGAGGTGACTCGGCTGGATACACCACTCCTCTACGCTCTGCTCGAGCCTAGGGACCCGGTGAGCTAGACGTTCCTTTTCCGATGGGGCCACATGGTCCCCACGGTCGAGGATGTCACACGTATCACGGGACTGTGCATTCATGGGTCTCCAATCAGCGGGAGGACATACCCTCACTATCGGGAGATGGCCCGAGAGTTGTTGGGACTGCAGCTGCTGCACCCGGAGTGACAGTCCACAACGTTGACGAGGGCGAGGCCGCAGGACAGCCTCGGGCTGAGGAGAGTAGGGGTAGCGACTGGCGAGCTGCCCGAGCAGCACTTATAGAGGCTCGTAGATCGAGCCCGACCAAGGGTAGTGGCAGAGACTGGACCTGAGGCCGACAGAGTGCTGAGACGATTTCTGATGCTCTTCTTCAGGTGTCTTCTCTTGGTGACGAGGGCCGATGTGATCAGCTATCGGTTCCTCCCCTTACTCAAGGACGTGGAGCATGTGGGAGACTACGCTTGGGGAGCGGCGGTCCTCGCGTTCCTTTTTGACACTCTTAGCTCCACCAGCCGACGCATGATGCTCGATGGCTTCTCACCCCTACTCCAGGTACTACTTGGCCCTTAAACTAATTATGCAATTTGTTATGATTCTTATATGTGCTATATGCTGACATTTGATGAAATGTGATGCAGGTGCGGGCGTACATGTGGCTACGTGGGCTAGGAAGAGGGGACGAGACCTACCCAGAGCTACTGCCCATCGCTAGGTGGTGGACGGCTCCTCGAGAGATTGGAGCCCTGTAGAGACAGGTCCGGGCGATCCAGGACGACCTAGACACACTACCCTTTGCCTCGGTGAGAATCTAAAACTTAAACTCTTTCATTAAATGCAATCTATATGCTTATGATGCTGATGTGACTTTCCTATTCTACAGGTCCGGTGGACACCGTATGAGAGCGAGGGGCACAAGGGTTAGCCCTGGGTAGTGGCAGCCCTCACCTTCTCTAGGTGTGACGTGTGGCTTCACTACATGAACGTGGTGGAGCCACTCTATTTCTGGCTGGTGATGAGGACGATCGGCATCCATCAGCCAGCCGTAGAGTTTTCGGTGCCAGAGAGGCCGGAGGAGCGTGTTGGACGACACCCTCGAGGACTAGTGACTGTGATGGACTGGACGATGCGGGCGGCCAAGTAGATCGCAGATTGGACAGCGCTCAAGCGGGTGGTGTCCCCCCGAGTGGAGAGTGAGGATGCGTACTACACAACATACGCCCGACACTACAAGGACCAGGTGTTCCGTGGTATCCGCCGACCGGTACGACTTCTAACCTTAATGCTCTTATTATGCTTATGCCTTCTATATGATTATCCACTGACTTTTGGACTTTCTACATGCAGATTGACCCCCAGGGGAGGATCGCGGAGTTGCAGGGACTCCTCCACTCGACCATCCAGGAGCGAGATGAGCTCCGACAGGCGTTGACCCTTCTGGTGAGTTTCCCTAACTCTTAAACTCAATTATGTACATGTTTATGATTATGCTTATGAAATGACTAACCCTGGATTTCTAAAATGTAGCATTCCGAGGGAGCTCAGTGTCAGGGGGCCGATGCACCTTCCTCCTCTTCCCAGACTGCTGCGGACCGTGCCGAGCGGGACGTAGAGTTCACACGGATGGTGACACGAGCTGAGGTAGCCGAGGCGGCGCTCTCTGAGAGGGTAAGTAACCACCACGCTTTTCCTGTTGATTATGTTTATGAAATGCAATTGACTGACTATGATGCATGTATATACAGACGGCCGAGTTGGCCCAACTGAGGGAGGAGTTCGAGTAGAGCCATGCGGTGGCTCAGAGGATGATCCTCGAAAAGATGATCGGAATCGAAATCAAGTCTTTCGACCGATTGAACAATGTGGTGGCAGAAATCGAGGCTTTCCTCTCCTCTGTCCCTGTGGCTTCAAGCCAGAAGACCAAATCAGCCGATAAATGGCCCGCACCTGAAGAAGTCCATACAGTTGACTTCGAGGCATTCGAGCGACAAAGAGATAAAGATAAAGACGTCGCCAACCCTCCTCCGGCCAAGCTTGCCGAACAGCAAGAAGGCCTCTCTTGCGGACCAAAATGATGAAGTCTTATTCCTTCCCTAAGGATAAGACTCGGCTCTTGTTTGAATGGGCCACCAGATATAATAAGGTCGCCCTACCGAAGCCAAAGAGACTAGGTGATATTAAAAGAAAAGATGACCCCCGTTTTTGTCCATACCACCAAATGCTTGGACACTCTATTGAAGATTGTTATGTATTCAAAAATATTGTCGAAGGGATGATCAAGAGGGGGGAGCTCCAGATAGGTGAATCTAGAGTAGATCCTCCACGCCCTCACGAGCTTCCTGACTTCAAGAAAGTTGTCAACATGGTGTCCATACGCCGGCAATCACTAGATGACCCGCTGTGGGGGCACATGCTGACCGCGGATGGGAAGAAGAAAAAGAAGTCAAGAAATAGGAAAAGAGGCGTTCTCCTCTCTTGTAATACACTGTCAGCATCATCTGACACAAGCCAAACAGCTGGAGAAGTAGGAAATGAAGAAATATACTTTGTGCCGATAAGGCCAAATCAACCCGGGGCTTCTACCTCCAGTTATGTTCATGAATCCTGGGAGAACTCGGGGCATCTCCCATCACTCGATGAAGATATGTGCCATCACGCTCCCTTCCATATGGGCATGAGGGCAAGAATTTCAAGCTCCAAAAGGCTGGATGCACCCGACAATGATGCGGGGGGTGTCACCGGCCCCAATTGAAACTAGGACTGGGGGCAACATCCCTAGCCCCTAGCAGCCTGCTCTTGCTCTGATGATGGAGCTATGCCAAAAAATCGAAACAATGAAGGGAAAAATGAGAGGGATGGGTTTGGGCTTGGCCGACCCACACCCGAATTTAGCAGCCCCGTCGGCAATGAATGTGGGTAGATGTAGAGGATGTCATGATATTGCATGGGGAAGAATGGTCACTAGTAAGAACAAGGAGTGGGGCTCAAGCATGTAGGGGATTTCAATTAATTTGGCCCTGTTTAAGTGGCTGTGGAGGCTGGGATGTCGAGAGGATGGATTGTGGGTCCAATTGGTCAAGCAGCATTACTTCGTCAGGAGGAGGGTATAGGACTTGGGTCCTACTCCCCTCCACAGGACGTCTCCTTTTTGGTGGGATATTCTCTCTTGTAGGGATGTTCTTGTCTCCGGCATTCGGATACGGCTAGATAACGGTGACAAGAGTCTCTTTTGGAAGGATAGATGGTGTGTGGACTTCACCTTGGAGGCTCTGTTTTCTAGTCTCTTTGCAGTTGCGGTAGATCCTTTGGATACTATCTCTCAGGCCTTCGACCCCCTCCTCTCGAGGGGTGCTTGGGCCCCGATCTTCAGGCGGATTCTCAGTCAAGAGGAGTTGGAGCAATTTTAGGGCCTTCTCTCCTTCATTCTTTCCTTCCATCCTCGAGACTTGAAGGACGTGTGGGAGTGAAGGTGGGAGGAGAGAGAATCTTTCACAGTTAAATCTGCCTATGCAATCATCTCAGATGGAGGTGTTCGCCACAACTTCCATGATCATGTGTGGAGATCGAAGAGCCCCTTGAAGGTGAAGATCCTGACTTGGAGAATTTCTCATGGGAGGCTTCCGACTTGAGACATCCAATCTCTTTCGGATATTTTACTCACATGTTGCCTTTATGGAGAGGATGACGATCCCTTGACCATCTGTTTATAGGCTGTTCCTACTCACAGGGGGTGTGGAGGGAGATCGCTCAGAGGACTAGTTACTTTTTCGGCAAGTTTAGGGATGTCCACCACCTGCTGCAGCATTGAGACGGGCCTTGGCCCCTTCAGACGGATAAGACGGCGTGGTGGCTTATTCTTCACGCCACGTTATGAACGTTGTGAGCGGAGCGGAACAATTGGATCTTCAGGAGGGAGTCTTGGGATGAGGACATGTTTGTTTCCTTCATTTGTGCTAGAGTTAAAGGAATAGGTAACCACTTTTTGTAATGTGAATTTCCTTATTTCTCATCTTTTTGGCTGTTTAGTTTGCTCAGCATTTGGCCCTGCTTGTTACATACACCCTGCATTTCAAGTATTCTTGCCGTTCTTTTTTCTTTTGTTGATGCAAAAAGAATGAGCTTGTATGCAAGAAAATTTATCATATTGATGTTGGAAGATCCACAAGGCTGTAATTTAACTAAGTTTCACAAGTGCACATGATTGCCGTATTAATAATATAATCCTGTCTGATGCTTAGAAAAGGCTTGGGCAGGTCTCATGCTCTGAATGATTTGGCAATGGATTTGGAAACGTAACTGAATTTGGGATGTAAAGAAAGCTGGACATGAAGGGTGTTGCAATAAAATAATCCTTTTCCCTTTTATTCCAGGAAATCCTTGATCAAATTGCGGATATTGATCTAGTTGTGAACCTCAAGTGCACGGAAGACTGCTTGGTGAAGAAATGCTTGGGGAGTGGCATCTGTTCTAGCTGTGGGATGTCTGTTAACAATGGCAGTTTTGAAGCTACCGCCGGCAATTCATGTTTTACAACAAGAATGCAGCACTCTCAATTGAAATCTGTGGCTGGAATGGATGCTGGGGAAATTCGAACCCAAAAGTTCCAAATCTATGCAGAGCAGGTATTTCATTCGTTCACAGAATTCAAATTGTACATTTGACGGTGGAATTTATTCTGGCAAAAGCTGGTAGCTTTTTGTCTATTAAAATCATTGCTTCAGGCCTAACATGTGTGACAGGCCTCTAATATGAGTCCCACATCTAATCCTTCTGCATGACTTTGTTGAAACAGTTGATTAATACACCACATCCATGTTTGTCATGATCCAAGCTTGTTCAAGACTTAACTGCTTGCAGTGTAGACTGATTTTGTCTATTGCTTTGCCCCTCTCTGACCCTTTCATGTGGATCATCTCAAGAGAATACTGAAAAATCAAACCCTATGTAGAAACCAATGTAGGCACCTAAAGATGTGGAAAAGCCGGTCTTCTTTTTCATAGGTGGCAAGCTAGTTTCATCAAATCTTGTAAAATATCAGCTCCATTTATCTAATAAGAAAAAGCTTTGGTGAAGGAATGTCAGCGTGTCTTCTGCACCCGTACTTTCCTTTATTAATGCATCAACATGAACTGTAGAGGTGCGTAAATCACCCACATAAATGGGGGCCCCTGTCTAGGGCGCCATTTACTTGATTAAGGACCCTCCGCAGGGTCGTCAATTAAATGATTACACTATAGAGGGGTGCCAATTCCTTTATGAAAAGAAAAAAGAAAATGGGTCTGAGAATTGGGCGCCCCTGTAACCATGCGCTATTTCCTCAATTGATGGCAGCCCTCTGGGCACCATTTCATGAAATAATGGCAGCCTTCTAGGCGCCATTTTATGAAACGATGGCAACCCTCTAGATGCCATTTTTCCTGAGAACTGATTTTTAGAGTTTTATGGCTCTGTCAGTAGGTACGTCCCATAGAATGGGTGCCCTCTATAAAGGGTGCCAATTCTGTAAATAATGGCAGCCCTTTGGGTGCCATTTTGTCAATAAATGGCAGCCCCCTGGTTGCCATTTTATAAAATGATGGCACCCCTCAGGGCGCCATTTCCCTAAGTGTTGATTTCTAGATTTTCAGAGCCTGTCATGTACACAGAATGGGCTCCCCTCAGTGAGGGCACCAATTCAGAATATAATGGCAGCCATTAGGGCGCCATTTATACAATTTGTTGCTGCCCCAAGGGCGCCAATTTCACCCAGATTCTCAGTGTGTCATGCATTTTATGTGGTTTACTCACAGTTCATCCCTACATGATAATCTACCCTTGAACTCTATTCCATGAGATCTACCTTATAGATCCTACAATGGTTAACTTTCTTGAAATTCTATATTGGCTATAAAGTAGAGTGGATATCAAACAAATGCATGACTCAATGCAGCGCAAATAGGACCCGATCTGGTCCTGGGAGGAGCACCCGAAAGTACTTGTGCCCATGGGAGTTGTAATGATCACGGTGTTAGCGTTGCACCGAAGTACTTGCTTGCTTGATATGAGGCATTCCACTCACTCTCTCGTGACTTCCGTGCTTGACTTGATTTGCTTGACTTGACTTGCGTGGCCCAAAAAAGGGCAAAGTACTTGCTTGAATGAAATAGCTAATTCCAGTTACACGTACTTGATATTACATGTGCTTGATATTACTTGCTTGAACATTAATTCTTACTTTCTTGGAAAAAAATATTGTGCAACCACTTGCATAGCAAATAAGTAGGTTTAACAGTTTAAAAGGGACATGCGGGTTAAACTTGGAGGCTGGTAGGCGAGATGGGTTGGCAGCCTGAATGGGGCATACATAGACCAGGCTCAGTAAGATGAAAGAATGGACTTGCAACCCGGGTGGGACATATAGGTCAAATCCGAAAGCCGATAGGCAAACAGGGTTGGCAGCCTGGGAAGGGCATGCATAGGCCAAGCCCGTTGAGACGAAAGAATGGGCTCGACAGTCCCAGTGGGATATGTGAGTCAGGCCTGAAAGCCGAGAGGCGAGATGGGTTGGCAGCCCAAAAGGAGCATACGTAGGCCAGACTCGGAAGAAAGGAAGGGTGGATTTGATAGCCTTAGTGGGACGTGAGAGTCAAAGCTGAAAGTTGATAGGCGAGATGGGTTGGCAACCCGAAAGAGGCATGACCAGATCCGGAGAAAGGGAAGAATGGATTTGATAGTCCTAGTAGGGCATGAGAGTCAAAGCCGAAAGCCGATAGACAAGATAGGTTGGCAGCCTGAAAGGGACATGCATAGGCCGAACCCGATGGGACAATGAGTAAGTGGAAATCTGAAAGAGACATGTAAGTTAAATCCGATAGCCAATAGGTGAGATGGGTCGGCAGCCCAAAAGGGGCATGCATAGGCCGATCCCGATGGGATTGGAAGGACTCATTGGAAAACCCGGAGAGACACGGGAGCCAAACTTGGGAACTCCAAGATACAGATGGAGTTGACATGCTAAGAGATGTATGAGTCAACTCTAGAAAAGGAATGGATAGACTTGATAATTCGAAGGGACATAAGAGTCAAATTCGGAATTGAAAATGTGAGCAGGGCTGACTAGCCGACAGACTTATGAATCAACTCTGCGAGAAAAAGAGACGGATTTGACAACCCAGATGGGGCATATGAATCAAATCCAAATGTTTAAATCCTGGCAAGCCCGGTGGGACAGAGTATGACAATGTCGGGATGATAGCCATAACGCCCCGGCAAGACTGGATGATGCACGATGACGTTGGAAGTATAGCCAAGGCATCAGTATAATACACTTGCCATCGTAGGGTGAAGTCATTGACTTGGAACCACTTGTAAAAACGTGTTGAAATCAACACGTGCACGGACTTTAACCATACTACATGCACAGAGTTCCATTGTGCATGCACGGGGTTGCAAGACTCAAAACATGCTCGGACTTCAAACACATAGATGCACGGACTTGCATTGGATGTAGTGTGCATGGACTTCTATGCAGTGTACTGTTCATGCTTAGACTTGAAAGACCAATGTGCACTGACTCAAAGTATAAACAGCGTGCATGGTCTTGAAAGTATGGAAGTGTGCACGGACTTTGATGTTCACACCAAAACATGCACGGACTTAAAGTTTATACTAAAACGTGCACGGACTTAGTGTGTGCCAAGGTAAGAGAAAACTGCACGAACTTCAAATAGACAAGTGCATGCACTTTATGTGCAGAAATAAGAAACCTGCATGGACTTAATAATGCATGAACTTCTCAAGACACAAAAGAAACATGCAAGGACTTGGATGTATGCACGGACATTAGACTTGCAGAAGGAAGACATGCTTTTGCTCAGACTAAAAATATGCACGATGGTTAAACACATATCATGCAACACACATAGAATATCATGCATCAAACTCTCATTGACATTAACTCATAATGTGTCATGCACCAAATGTGCATTGACTCATAGTTTTACTATCATCAAAACCCACAGACATCACAATCTCCGCCTTTTTGATGATGACAACACCATGAGTCAAATGTGAGCAATGTGAGCGGGTAATGGTAATTCACAGTCAAAGGTATATGACTCACAAAAAATGACTCACAAACTTCTCCCCCTTTGTCAACATCAAAAGGAGGGATGAGGAAGCCAAATTGATGCGGGACAGAGATGCGGACTCGACTCCGAGTAGGATATGCAACCTCGGACTCTAGCAAGCTCGCACTCGTCCCTAGCAAGGGAAGCATCAGACTTGCACAGTTGAGAAATCGACAACGAGTCAAGGGTGGTCTGCTCTCTCTCTCTCATGCCCGGGGCGGGTCACCGGACGGTATCTCTCTCTCTCGCAGTGGTGAAGTAAATGTATTAAAGAGCTAGGTTTACCTACTCACATGCAGCAGTAGTATAAGTATATACTAAGCAAGCAAATAACTACGATTAATGGGGGGTAGCGGAGTTACCTGTTAGTGGCTGAACATCAAAAAGTCAAGAATAATTAATAGCAGATAGCAAATGCATACTCACCAGGGTCTCTAGGTCGACTCTTGTAGTCGCAAGCTAGGTCTCCAGACTGTGGAGACGGACATGTAGGTCCACTACCGCTGCATCTCGCGCATCCTGCATAAGCCATTCATTAGTTCTATATCTCAAAAGCATATAAGTTTAAAAGGCATTCATACATACCCCTCTTAGCCTCATCTGAGGCCGGTCCGCGTATGTCTCCCAGTACCGCTATAGGTATGCCGAGCTGTCTGGTGCATGGGAGACGACTGGGATCCCGCCTCACTACCAATCTACGAACTGCTCCAAGAACCGCAGTCGCAAGTCAGTCGCAGTTGTCCGTCCTCGGGTCTTCCGCCCGATCCCATGTGGCTCTGTCACCTCGACCCACTCCTAGTGTAGGCTGAGTGTCGTCATTGCCAACCTAAGCCGTAGCGGCTCGATCTCGTTCAGGTAGTGAACCCAGAGGTCACGCCCAAACTGAGGTCGGCCTGCTATGACCCAAGGCTGGCCCTCATTGGGCATCCCCAGGTATAGCCTCCATACAACCTGCATACATTCCTTATATCATCATACTTTCATAAAGTAGGAAATAAAAGCACATGCATCATATTCACACACATACTAGCGAAGTGGGGTAGGCTCGGAACTCCTGTCTAAGGACCATCAGCTCGTAGGCATGAGGTGCCCCGGTCAGGCACGAAAGCCAACGTCGCACTAGCGGGAGAGAATCTGCCTCTCCAGGTCGGGGGCTGACTCGGTCCATCAGCATGTAGAGGTGACTCCACATGACCTTAGCCGGATCCATGGAAACGCCGTCACTAGAAATTACGTGCCCTAGGAAGTGCACCTCTCGGAGCCATAACTCGCACTTGCTGAACTTGGCATACAACTGGTGATCGCACAGGGTCTACAATACCGCTCTCAAATGATGCGCATGCTCCTCAGTAGACCAAGAATACACGAGGATGTCGTCCACAAACACGACCATGAACTAGTCCAAGTACGGACGGAACACCCTATGCATCAGATCCATAAACGCTGCAGGGGCATTGGTGAGCCCAAACGGCATCATGTAATTCCTCAGCGTGCAGAGAAGTGTTCTCTGGTCGGGTTAAGCTGTAACTCCCCAGCGCAAGCTGTTAGTCAGCAGTGTTGGCAAGCTATGTAGCCCAGCAGTTTAAGCTGTGAATCAGCGGAGAAAGTCACATTCCAGTTTGAGTGTGGGGTGGGCGTAGATCTCTATATTGAGATCGAACCACCTTAAAAGCCTGCATCTACTGTGTGATTGAATATGCTACCTGCATTGCTTTAATTTCTTGTTCCTCACTCAATAGATATTTGATAAGGGTAGTGTAAGATCCAAGTTATAGAACCTGTATGGTCTCAGTAGTTCTTGTAGTAGTTGTTGGCTGTCTAGCTGCTGCTTGTTCAAATTTCAAGTCCTACAGATGGAATGTCTGTAGGAGATCCAGAAAGGCAGGATTGAATGGATCGATCTTATCAGAAAATAATTTAATGGGGACCGTTGGTGATTCAAACGGTCAATAAAAGACCATTAGAGGGGTTAAAACGGTCCAGTATTGGCCATTACCATGACAGAGTGCACCCTTTTTTTTATATTTATTAATGCAATGCATGACTTATTATGAAATGAATGACTAATGCAAATTGTTTAAATGCATGCAGGGGAAGCACCGGATATAGATCTAATGGCTCTAAGCCTGGGCAGTGTACCTGGCAATGTCGGACTTCCAGAGGGAGTGGCTAGCAACCATGGGATTCGGAGAGTTCCTTGGCATGGAGGTCACGCGGTTGGACACCGCCCTCTTGTACGCCTTGCACGATCGGTGGGACCCGGTCAGCAGTGCCTTCCTAATCCCGTGGGGTCATATGATCCCGATGTTGGAGGATATGGCGTGCATCATCGGCCTGCCGGTGCACGGCATGCCAGTCAGTGGGAGGACACTGATAGACTATAGAGAGCTGGCCCAGAGGCTGCTGGGCTTGGAGCTGCAGAGGCCGGAGCGCCAGTCAACGATCCTACCTAGAGCGAGACTACAGGAGGGCCTAGGATTGAGGGGTGCCAGGATCATTGTTGGGGAGTTGCCAGAGCAGCACCTCGGGAGGCTAACGGACTGAGCACGGAGGCTAGTAGTGGCTGCACTGGGACCCAAGGCAGACGCCGTCCTACGGAGGTTCCTGATGCTCCTGTTTGGGAAGTTACTCTTCGCCACCAGGGCAGACGGAGTGAGCTGCCGACTGCTGCCCCTACTCGAGGAGGTGGACAGGGTCAGGGAGTGCGCGTTGGGCGTGATCGTACTCGCCTTTCTCTTTGACACCCTCAGCTCCACCAGTCGACGCACGATGCCAAGTGGATTCTCCCCGCTTCTTCAGGTATGAGAAAAAAACTTGTGCAATTGCAAATATGATTCCATAAATGCTATATGCTGACATTTTGATGAAATGCAATGCAGGTGTGGGCCTATGTGTACCTTCCCAGGCTGGGGAGAGGACAGGAGACGTTCCCTGACTGACTGCCTATCGCGAGATGGTGGACAGCACCCTGGGAGGTGGGTTCCCTACGTCGTCAGGTCCGAACTATCTAGGACGACCTTGACACCCTTCCCTATGCCTCGGTAATGTCTAAACTTGAACTTGTGCAAATGTTAATATATGCTTGGATACTGATGCACTTGTCTATTTGACAGGTCCGGTGGACACCCTACTAGGGAGAGGGTCACGAGGGCCAGCCATGGGTGGTGGCGGCCCTGGCATACGTGAGTCGAGACATCTGGCTCCATTGCATGAACGTGGTGGGGCCACTCCACTACCGGCTGGTCATGAGGACCATAGGTGTCCACCAGGTGAAGGTCAAGTTCCCGGTGCGTGAGAAGCCGGAGGAGCGCATGGGGCATCATGCACGTGGGCTGGCGGTGGAGACAGACTGGATCACGCAGGCAGCAGACTAGGTCCAGGATTGGACAGGGCTGGGGCAAGTGGTACGTGCCCGGGCCGCGAGTGACGAGGCCTATGTGACGGCCTACGCCTGATGCAATGGAGACCTGGTCTTTCGTGGCGCGCGACGACCGGTACGACTTCTGACTTATGCTTTCTAATATACTTATGATTACAATGCATTGACACTTGATCTTCTACATGCAGCTCGACCCCCAGGGATGGATTGTCAAGCTCCAGGGGTTGCTCCACTCCACTGTCCAGTAGCGAGATGGGCTTCAGTGTTCCCTGGACCTCCTAGTAAGCTCTACTCAGCCTCAGACTTAGAATGTTTATGCTCTGCTTATGAAACTGACATGCCCCTATTTGTAGCTTGCTGAGGGAGTCCAGCGTCAGTGAGCTGATGCACCTTCTTCTTCCTCCCAGCTGCCCTCAGATCGGGCCGAGCGGGACGCAAAGTTTGCTCGGATGGTGGTACGAGCCGAGGAGGCCGAGGCCGCACTCACCGAGAGTGTAAGTAGATAGTTGTACTTTCCCTGTGACTGTGATTATGAATGCACCTAGCTTGATCATGGTGTGTGTATATGCAGATGGCTGAGCTAGCAATGGCGCTGAGTGAGCTCACTCGGCAGAGAGAGGAGGCAGAGTGCTCTCGTGCAGATGGGATAGAGTTGGCACTCCTTCGTGCAGAGTTGGAGAGATTTCGTGTCGGGGCGATCGAGGTAGAGCTTCACCGGGCCGAGGCTGAGTGCGCCCGCATAGAGGCGGCAGAGCTGAGAGGAGAGGTATGGGCACTGAAGGAGTCTATGCGATTGCTGAGCAGACGGCCAGAGCACAGCGCGAGCCAGAGCATCACACATAGCGGTGCGTATCGGAGCTACTTCACTAGCTCCTCCAGCCATCGGAGGAATGAGGAGGAGGAGCATCGTTGATGACACCGTGAGGAGGGGAGTTCTGCCATGGCCCCGCCGTCAAAGTGGCATGAGGGTACGGGTGACAGTGGAGGTTCAGGAGAGGGAACGGCCTGATGTACCATGTGACTCATGTACTCTTATTATGGATGCCATGATATGACCTATTTTTATTTTTCAAATGTGTGCATACTGACACTGACTGACTGACAATGAATCTTACACTGACATGGGAGAGTAAGAGAGAGAGAGACGAAGAGATTCGAGTAGGATGACTCAAAGAAATAATAAAAAAGATAAAGGTAGTGGAGAGAGAGACGGTCATCCAAATGGCCACTCCATGCGCTTGACGGTCCCATGGTAGACCGTCGAGAGTCATCCGGTCCAAAGCCCAAAGAAGATTATAAACGGTCGCCATTAGACCACATGAATGGAAAGACAATCCTCCATTGACCACTGGGAATGAAAAAAAATGGCCTTACAAAGACCGTCTAGACTGCCAGCTCAGCGATGTGTCGGGGGAGAGCACCCCAAGGGGGTGTGCCGGGGAGGACACCGCGGGCGTGCAGGGTAGAAGGGACGCCATGTGTGCCAGAGAAGGAGGCGCCCGAGTGTGCCGGGTAAAGGGTGCCCAAGCGAAGCGTGTCGGGGTAGGCGGACGCGAAGTGTGCCATCCAAGGGCATAGGGGGGGTGTGCCGGGGAAGGCACCAAGGGGTGTGCCGGGCAGAGGTTGCGGGAGCGTGTCGGGTGGGGGCCACCGTGGGTGTGCCGGGCAAGGGCACAGGAGGTGTGTCGGGTAGAGGCTCCAGCAAGCGTATCGGGTAGAGAGGGAGCATCTTCGACTGGAGGAGCATCCGGTGTTGCCCTTGGGGCACACTGTGACTTTGTTGGGGCCGTCACTCCTTGTGGGCATGCACCCATGTTTTTCCCTTATGTCTCTGGCCTAGGGGAAACTCTACCAAATTTCGTCAGAATTTATCAATGCCTTGTTCATTTCAATTGTAGCACAACCCTTTATAGTTTTCTTCCCTTCTCTTTGTCTGTGGCTTGTTCTAACTCTAAATTTCTTGCACCTCGCAGATTAATGGCTGCTCGAAGTGATTCCTCTGCCCCTGCTGCCACCAGCGTCGGGTCTGCTCCCCTGCCCACTGTGCCAGCGGTCACATGGCTCAACATTGAAGATCTTGACCGCGAGCATGCTGAGGTGGCTGCCTTGGCCGAATCATCAGGCTCTGAGACGGAGACTATGAAGTTCCACCGGGTTGTCTGAACTGAGGGCGAACTCTCCTTCGACCGAGCCGGAGATTACAGGAAGGACTACTCGAAGGACAAGCATCTCATCCGCTTCCTGAAGCACTTTCATCGCCGAGAGAGGCGGGACCTCCAAGCTGCGAGGGATGTGGAGCACGCCATTCTGCAATCCCGGGATAGCTTATTATATAGTGTTCCCAGGGGCATCCCCATGTATTTGGTTGGGGAGACAAGGGAATGGAAGCCGTGTTGGGGATTGAAGTAGTGCTACCGATCGAAGATAAGCTGGTGTGGGCTCCTGACTTCACCTCGGCCCGATGGGACATGGCTGCTGGACAGGTCCAGGGCTAGCCGCACCGCTTCGGCTTATTACAACCCTTCTTAGTTCTGTAATCTGATTGGTCCAGCGTAGATGAAAGTGCAGGAGCAAAAGACTCTTTCTAGACTGCATTTTGATTGGTCTAGCAGAGGCAAAACAATTTCCCTCCAAGATCCTCCCATTTGACTCCAAGATCCTCCTATTTGATTTGTTGGAGTAGAAATGATAGTCTTAGACATGGAGCTCTTCCAAACCTTCCTCTTGATTGGCCCAGGACAGAAAAGAGCAGTCCTTTGTCCTAGGTGCCTTTCTTGGACTGGAACCTGATTGGTTGTATCCAAAAAGGCAGAGTACCATAGAGCTGACCTTTCCTAAATCTGATGCCTGAAAATCTACCTCCAAAAAGGTGTATTGACTACCTTATGATGGAAAGGTAGGATCTCTATCCTAGGATACTTTTTCAGACCTCAAAATGTGTGTTTTTGGAGATTTACGTAGGTATTTTTTATTCTATGGATAATCTCAGAAAGTGTTGCAGGTTTGACAGATTTATGCTCGAAGGCTTCTGGTGCGTCGATGCAGTGATGGAGTAGAGTCGACGCATCTTCACAGATTCATGAACTATTGGCGAGTTGGCCTTCATGGAGTTGACACATCATGCATGGTGCGTCGATGCAACCTTTGATAGATGCGTTTACAACGCTTTCTGGGAGAGCCTAGCGTTGACGCCCAGAGAGAGTGGGGTCGACGCATCCAACAACAGGCGTCTTTCTGACTACTGCTAGAGCAGATGAGGTCATTGCAACTAACTAGGTGAGGTCGACGCAGCTAAGGCTGTAGGCTTGAATCTGCTTCATGAGACTGTCTGGAGTCGACGCAGCCTAATACCCGTGTGGGCTTTTCTTCCCTTATAAGCAAAGGAGTCGACGCAGCCTCACTCTGGGGTCAACGCAGCCTTCGAAGACAGCCTTGGTTGTGCTTCCTTTTGTGAGCAATGGAGTTGACGTTGCTTTCACCATGAGGTCGATGCAGCCTTGTGCAAATTGAATTTTCTTTCTTTTGTCAAGACCTTTCTTGGTTTCTGTGCCGAGGCGGAGAACCGCACGTGGCGGAACAGCCGCAGCGGCACCATCGGCGCCTTGACCAGCGACTCGACCAGCACGGACGTACCCGAGAGAGACAGTGAGTAGACTAGTTACCGTAGGGCCCCCGTGTACAACCGAGTCCGGGCTCGGGGGGAATTACCAGGTAGAGGATAGGCCTAGGGCGTATGGTCTGAGTGTGCACACGAGGTTGGGGACATCGGACAGCGCTGGCGAGCGCGACCTCAGCTAGTCCTTATTTTGTGTTCCTGGTTACTTGGTGTGTCTTTATCTCCGCCTAGGGCGTTGTGGCTAGACACTCATGACGCAGTGTAAGACGTCAGAGGACGCATCCGGTCTGTTCTTCTGGTGGGCAGTACTCTCGTCACGTGACGTGAGTTGTCGTGTCTTGGGTTTCCGTTACCCGTCTACGAGACGGGGATTTGTGTGTGGTTTCGGGAGCATTCCCGTAGTCGAGGTCTGGGGTTTCCGGTGAGCGTCACCGAGGGCCTTCCCCAAACAACATTGAGTTCATGACGGTGAGGTAGTGACGATGTTTCCAGACCACGTGATTTCGACGTGGGCCTTATCTGTGAGGACAGGCCTCTACGACAGTGACGTCATGTCATTTTCCTAGTAGCGTGGTTAGGGCGGTTCGTGTTCTGGTCGTCTCTCGACCGTGGGATCGGGATCTCAGGTTCGTGACTTGGTTGTCCCCCGACTGGGAGGCCGGGTCGTATTTTCTTGTACAATAGAAGTAGCATTAGAGCCAAGATTTTACCGACCACCGTGGTTACTTTCCTGCTATCGTTGTTGTGTTTCCGTAGTTACTGCTTTCCGTGCCGCCGTTATTTTTGGTTGGGGTTCCACGGGACCCCTACTGAGCTAGTGATAGGAGGCTCATCCCTGATTTTCAGGTGTGGCAGTTCTTCCTCGAGGTTCGAGGGTGTTGCGTGGAGATTCTTAGTTGCCAATTCACCGAGCTGAGTGTTCACTTGGCGTGTGGTACGTTTTACTGCTTTACACTATACTTTTGTTGGACTAGACTCTGTTGTAGTTAGTTGTTTATTTCTGTTATTATATCTGTTGTCTTGCTTTATTTCCTATTTCTGTGTATACCACACCTATCCTTTTAGCCCTTTCGAGCTCTCCAGCTCGTGGGCGGTGGGCCGAGGTTCGAGTCACGCCGGTTCAAAATTGAACCACCTAAAAATCCTCTGGTGTCTCCTATGTGATTGATTCAGTGTTTTATGTGTTTACTATTCCAATTTGCTCATCTATTAGATGAATGCATAGGAACGCCTAAGGCAACGCATGCCCTTCAATATCTGAATTGTTAATATGTGCCACCATCTTTCATCTACTTTGTTGATCATTTCTTTCATTCTATTAGATCTACTTTCTATTGCTTATATCTACTGACTATGTGAAGAGGTATCTAAAAAGATGTTACCAGAAAGATAGGTTAGGCCTAGCTGAAAGGTAGCCTTCTTGCGTGAGTAGACTCATTGAGTTTCACCTCCGCCACATACCTCTTGCACAACTTGTTTGCATTTCTTCTATCTGCATCTCAATTCTGCCATCATTTATAGTTCTTTATTGATCATTGCTGCTATTACACCGTACTAGATTTCCTGTCCAGTCATTTTAGTGGTCTGAAGTGGTAGTGGTTGGCTTAATCTTTTCTTTCCGCATTTGAACGACTTAATTCGATGAATTTGGGGGTTGATCTATTCACCCTCCCTCTAGATCTTGTTGTTCATCCATTCCAACAAAAGACTCATCAAAATAAATTCCTATATATTGGCTATAGCCTTTGACTACTAGTCTGGTCTTGTTCCTAATTACCACTCCTTGATCGTTTAACTTGTTTCGAAAAATCCACTTAGTTCCGATTGTAGAGTAATTTTTAGGATGTGGCACGAGGAACAACACCTTGTTCCTTTGGAACTAATGTAGTTCTTCCAACCTAGCTAAGATCCAGGAATTGTCCCTTAGAGCATCATCAACGGAGTGAGGTTCAAATTGATAAAATAGGGGGATATAACCCAGATTGTCTACTTCCCTGAATGAAGAGTGAGTTCTCATTCCATCTTCCATGTTTCCAATCACATTTTCGACTGGATGGCTTTTGTGGAAGGTCCATTGTCTTGGAAGCTACTGTCCTTCTTGATTTCCTTGTGTTGGGTTCACTGCGCTCTCTCTCTCTATCTTTAATAATGGTTTTGATGATTATAATATATTGTGTAGTTTTCATTAGCTTTGAAAACGTCTTAATTGTAAATATGCTCATATATTGATTATC
>JANBPO010007226.1:0-10322 GCA_024336825.1 Amorphophallus titanum | reverse complement strand
AAAAAGAAAAAAAATGAGAAAGAGAGATTTGTGAGAGAATGGGTGTGTGTGTATAGAGAGGGGGTTTATATAAGAAGAAGGGGGGGAGGTATGGACGCACTAAAATTCACATATTATTTTATTCATTTAGCTACTTCGTTTATTCGTCTATTTAGTGCGAGGGCGTGCTAGTCACAAAGTGACAATTTATTCAGACTTTACGAAGCCCTTGGCGCACGCCGTCTGACTGATCAGACGATTGTGTAATTCGGGTCGGGACCAAAACTCGCTGTACCATAAAGGTCACGGCGTTAATTACAATCTCTCCGGAAGGGAGAACACTCTTGATTAATCGCCAAGAATAAGGGCCTTACGGCCTAAAGGATAACATTAATAAAGAATGAGATAACGAAAATCTCGAATTGCATTGAAATGCCCCTTGGTGGGGGTGAAAACACTTAAATCGTGTTGGTCGCTTACCAACCATTTCATGTTCAGATGAAGGTCCGTGTTGAAAGCGTGACGAAGACGGTTACAAACTCACGTAAATGTCTGCTGGATGTACGGTAAATTTAATAAGAATGCAGGATTAAATCCCGCTCAGAGCGGGTCTGGTCTATTGAGCTATTGGGCACGGGGCAAGATCGAGTCACGATCACATTGGGGTGATCCCCAAGATACAAGCCCGATTTACCGAGGTGCCGTATATGTTCTCGTGTCCAAGGTCTGGGGTAGAGGAGATTTCCAAAATGGCGTCAAGGTATGTGCGTTCGTGTTTTTGGTTATTTGACTTTTATTTAAGTGCACGGGTGCATTTTTAGCAAGTTGTTATCATTCTGATCATACATTTCTTTGAATGAGTTATTTGACTTTTTTTATTTGAAAGCATGAATACGCTTGTTGATTTTATTATGAGTGATGAATGGTGAGAAATTCACTGATTGCAAGATGATGATGAATAGTGCACAGAAATAAACTAAGTGATCAATCTACCGCTAAATAAGCACAACAACTACCTATGCAATTATCATGAACCTAGGCATGGTCAAACACTCTCAATCAATAACTAAACTAAAGAGGAAAATAAAACACACGCCGAGACGTGGAGCAAAGGAAGTAAACACACCGCTAGGGTGGAACAAGTAAAAGAAATGTAATGGAGAGAGAGAGAGCTATTGCCCAATTAAGAAAATATGATCGCCACTAAGGTAAAACAACAAGCCAAAGACTTGGGAAATATCTTAGAATAGGAGGATGATGCACCCGCCCATATGAGAGAGAAAATAAGAGCTTGAAATCTGTAACTCAGGAACACTTAGCGGACTGGTGATGATGCGTTAAACGACCTTAACGCGCCTTGGCTGATCCGTTATGTGTCTGCTATAGAGAAAAGTGGGAAACTTTAATCTCCACGCCTCCCGACTGGCCAGGAAGCTTGGGCCTCGTGCCTTGAGCTTGTAAAACCTACAAAAGAGTGTAGACCACAAACAAAAACACCCGGATTAGCCTTCTTTCAAGTGTAGCAACTATTCCAAAAGAAAATTGAAGAACATCAAAAGGATGGGAGAATACCGGGGAGGTTTAGTTTTTTAACCCCTCTGGGGTGTTTAAAAAGATGGGAGGAGATTTAGATGCATGCAACACAGAGGAGAACGTGGGAGAAGAAGAGGGAACATGCCATGATTGCTAGAGGAGGGAGAAATCAATTAAAAAGATGAACTTTGACTGAACTAGCCCCTTTAAGCTAATACTCCCTGGACTTAGGAAGAAGATGGACGTGGGATGCAGCCTTCCATGGATGGATCTAGCTCCAGGATTCAGCAGCACTTCATGGGGAACTCCAGAAAATCTTCTCTTTCAACCCATGAGACCAAGGGTTCTATTTATAGACCCTCAAACTCTTGGGTCGAGTTGGAGAGAGAACAGTTAAAAAGTAGGAGGATTATGGATAAACTCTTGAAGATAATTCTCCCAAGAGTCCATAGAAACTAACAGAAGGTTCTAAGGATCAAATTTGAGGAAAAAATCAAGAAATCAAACTCTGTAATCCGTCTACGGAGTAGCAGAGAAGAGCAATTCTGCTAAAACTCCTCTGTTTGACATAACGCATCCATGATAGACCGCCATGGCAATATAACGCTCCATCATCAGTCCGTCATGTGACCTTATCCAATAGAAGATAAGAACAACAGGTGAAACGTTCAGACTTAGGACTCTAACGATTATAACGGATAGGGACAAGGGCGTTATAGTGAAAATATAACGGATGGAAGTTGATCCGTTATGGCAATGAAGACGTCCAGGCAGACGGTGGCTGGGATGACAAGGAAGTCAGTGGAGGAGGTGATAGACTCGACCTTAGGGGGCATATAACGGACCAGGGTATGTGCGTTATGTGATCTTATGATGGATGAACATAGATCCGTTAAACAACAGAGACGCTTAATGAGATGGAAGGAGAGACGGTGAGTGAGACGGTGGATGAGACGGAAGCCTCCACTCTGAGAGAAGGTAACGGACTAGGACGAGGGCGTTATATGATCTAAATAACGGATGGGTATAGGTCCGTTAAAGAATAGAGACGCAATATGAGACGTTGGATGAGACGGTGGGAAAGACAATAAGTGAGATGGTGAGAGGCTATAACAGACCTCCTGAGGGGCGTTATATGACTATAACGTGCCAGTCATGATGCGTTATGTACAAAAGGGCGATAAATGACACGGAAGTGCTTGCCTAGCAACAAAACAAGGATAAGACCCAACCAAGGAAGGTAATGACCCATGAAAGAGACCTCTAACATGCCCAAGAAGACTCGAAAAGGGTGAACAACTCGGAGCATCATTAAAATGAATAAGGGGACGACCCAACTAATTGGTCATAAAATGGGTGTCAACAACGGGCTTCAATGAGGGAAGTTGAAATTCATGATAATTTAGCTTTACTTTCCAGCATTGAGCCTAAATCTTTAGATGATGCTCTTAATGATAATTCTTGGGTTCTCATCATGCAAGAAGAACTACACCAATTCCAAAGGAATCAGGTGTGGTTCCTCGTGCCCTGGCCTAATAATCATCCCATAATCAAAACTAAGTGGGTTTTCTAAAACAAACTTAGTGAAGATGGGGTGGTTGTGAGGAATAAGGTAAAGTTGGTAGTCAAGGGCTACTCCCAAGAATTCGGTATAGATTTTGATGAATCGTTCACTCCTGTGGCCAGATTAGAAGCCGTGAGAATCTTACTTGCTTATGCTTGTGACAGGAACATCAAACTTTTCCAAATGGATGTGAAAAGTGCCTTCCTCAATGGGGTTATCAAGGAAGAAGCCCCTAATTTTTTCTAATTATATAAATACCCATTTTATTTATTAAAATACTCTAACTCACTCAGAAAAATGTCAGAAAATAGCTAAAAAATCTATAAAAATTGACAGATCTGACAGAAATGGATCCAGGTCCAAATCACTACAGATCCATTAAGACACGGGCGCTACAACCTTTATCAGGGGAATAACCTTGTTCCGCAAACATTGCTCACACCGATCCTCAATGCGGATAGGGTACTCTAGAAGGAACATGTCTGGTGTCACCTCGGGCCACACAGAGTTCTCCAAGACATGAGAGTCATCTGGCATATACTTTCGCAACATTGACACATGAAATACGTCAAGCACAACAGCTAGCTCCGGGGATAACTGCAACGACTAAGCAACTTCTCCAATACGCTCGACAACGGGGAAAAGACCAATGTAGCGGGGACTCAACTTTTCACGCTTGTCGAAGTACATTACACCCTTCATAGGAGAAACCCTCAGAAACACCTGATCTCCTACCTTAAAATTGAGGGGTTACCTCCTCTGGTCGGCATAACTCTTCTGCTGACTCTGTGCTGCCAACATCTTTTGACAGACGAAATGCATCACCTCGATACACTGCTACACCAAATCTGGTCCTGTTAGGACACGCTCACCCACCTCAAACCAATCAAGTGGAGTCTGACACAGTCACCCGTACAACGCCTCATAGGGAGCTATACCAATGCTCGAATGATAGCTATTGTTATAGGCAAACTCTACTAATGGTAAATGGTGGATCCAACTCCCTTGCCACTCTAGGCAACACGATCTCAACATATCCTCCAAAGTCTGGATGGTCCTCTCAGACTGACCGTCCGACTGAGGATGGTACGCCGAACTAAATGCCAACTCCGTGCCCAGAGCCCTCTGGAAGCTTCTCCAAAATCCCGAAGTGAAGCGAGGATCACGATCGGACACAATGGAGATAGGAACTCCATGTAATGGGACGATTCGCTCCACATACAGTAGGGCCAACTTAAGTACACTCAAACTGACTTTGATCGGCAACAGCCGAGCCATCTTCGTCAGTCTATCCACCAGCAACCAAATACTATCATGCCCACTAGACGTTCTTGGCAACCCAACCACGAAATCAATGGTCACGTGGTCCCACTTCCACACAGAAACCTCCAAGGGCTGAAGCGTACCACCCGATCATTAGTGCTCCACCTTCACCTACTGCCAGGTCAAACATCTAGCCACAAACTCCGCGACGTCTCTCTTCATCCCAGGCCACCAGAACTGCCTCTTCAAATTCTGGTACATCTTCGCCGATCCCGGATGCACAGCATACTATCTTCCATGAGCCTCCCGTAACACCGCACGCCTCACCTACTCCTCGGTTGGGACGTACAGCCCACCTCTGAACCTCACAACTCCATCCTAGCCAAATTCCACCTCGGCCATCGATAGAATTTGAGGTAGCTCGGGATTTGCACGCTGAGCCTTTGTCACTTGGCGATGAATAGCTAGTGTGACTGTCAAGCTCACGATAATGGCCAAACCCTGATCCCGTGAGATCTTGAGCCTAAAAGTCATGGTCGGTACTTGCTCTCATAACCTCCACTTTCGCAACAACATCTGACTGACCACTACCTTCCTACTCAAGGCATCAGCCATGACATTCATCCTGTCAGGCTGATAAGACAGAGTGAAATCATAATCCTTCATGTACTCCATCCACCTCCTCTGCTTAAGATCCTTCTGGGTAAATACATACCTCAAACTCTGGTGGTCAGTGAAAATCTCAAACTTCTCATTGTATAGATAATGCCTCCAGATCTTTAGAGCGAAGATCACTACTGCCAACTCCAAATCATGGGTAGGATAGTTCTCCTCACGAGGCTTCAACTGGCGGGATGCATACGCCACAACTCTGCCATGCTGCATCAACACTGCACCCAAGCGTACCCGGGAAGCATCTGTACACACCACGAAACCTCCCGATCCTGAAGGTAACACCAACACCAGAGCGATAGTGAGCAACCTCTTCAGCTCCACAAAGCACTTCTCACACTCCTCCATCTAGACAAACGACACATCTTTTCGCGTAAATCTAGTCATCAGGGCTGCGATATGAGTGAAATGTTGAATGAATCTCCTATAATAGCCTACAAGCCCAAAAAAACTCCGAATCTCCGTGATAGAACTCGGCCTCGACCACTGCACCATAGTCTCGACCTTGGCAGGATCCCACAGAAACACCATCACCAAAAATCACGTGCCCCAAAAAGTACACTTCTCGAAGTCAGAACTCACACCTGCTAAGCTTGGCATACAGCTGGTGATCCCGCAAGGTCTGTAACATGACCCTCAAATGATGGACATGCTCCTCGGTAGATCACGAATACACAAAGATGTCATCCATGAACATGACCATGAACTAATCTAAGTACGGACGGAACACCCTATGCATCAAATCCATAAACACTGCAGGGGTATTGGTGAGCCCAAATGACATCACTAGGAACTCATAATGCCCATACCTTGAGCGTAACGCAGTCTTCTCAATGTCAAACTCTCAGATCCGCAGCTGGTAATTACCTGATCTCAAATCAATCCGCGAAAATACCTAGGCCGACTGAAGTTGATTGAACAAGTCATCAATCCGAGGCAATGGGTATTTGTTCATAACAGTCACTTGGATCAACTGTCGGTAGTCAATGCACAACCTCAGACTATCATCCTTCTTCTTCATGAATAACACGGGCGCATCCCAAGGGAAAAAGTTGGGATGAATATATCCCTTGGCAAGTAACTCCTACAACTGCACCTTCAACTCTCTCAACTCTATCGGCGCCATGCGATAAGGGGCCTTCGACATCGGCGCCGTATCCGGAACCACCTCAATTATGAAATCAATCTCCCGCTGTGGTGGCAACCCTGGCAACTCTTTAGGAAAGACATTGGAAAACTTGTACACGATAGGAATATCCTCCACTTCCTGACGCTGCTGATCAACCATGACCACCGAAGCGAGAAAACCCAGACACCCCGTGTCAAGCAATGTATGAGCCTTAATGTCTGAAATAAGAAAATGGGGAGAGGAAGACCAGATACCTTGGAAGTAAAAGGTGGACCTACGGGGATGCTGGAAGTAGACCCTCTTCGAGCTGCAGTCCACCATGGCACCATGAGCCTCAACCCAATCCATGCCCAAAATCATGTCGAAATCCTGAATCAGCAACGCATAAAGTCTGGCCGACAAATTTTACCCCTCAACCCACACATGCACCTACTTAAAACAATACAGGGTGTGCATAAAAGCACCGGTAGATAACTCCATCGCCAAATCACAAGACATCTCAGCCATCGGCTCCTCGACACTCTGAGCAAAATCCTCTGATATAAATGAATGAGACACACCGGAATCAAACGAAACTTGAGCCACACAACCCAAAATCAGAATGGTACTTTTCACTAACTACGATGCCTCAATCTCCGCTCTGGTCATATGTGCAACTCTGCCTTGGGATCTCTACCTCCCCACAGTAGCTGATCACGTCAACTGTGAAAACTGACCCTGCTGCTAGTACTGCTGCGGCTATGGTGGTAGTTGTTGGGGCAGAAACTACTACTGCTACTGGAACTCGTGCGGCTGATGCGGTCTCTGAGGACAACCACTTGCCATGTGCCCCTCCTAGTCACACTTGAAGCATATCACGGGTGCTGAACACTGTCTGCCTAGATGAGAATCACCACACCCAGGACACGCGCCCTGAGAACCACCCACTGAGCCCTGGCACTGGTAGGGTGTGGGATACTGAACACTGCTCGCGGATACCTGCTGCCTCGACTCCCTACGATCCTGACACCTCCTGCTAAAACTGACATCCCTTAACAGCTTCTTGAGCTTCGATCCAAAGGATGTCGAATCTGCTGCTGATACCACAGACGGAGATGCCCCAGAGCTTCTTGCTGAGGGCTAGACAACACTCTACTGCTGCACGAACATCGGCTGACTGAGGCCTATCTACGTCTGATCGACACTGCCCTGTCCTTGAGTCCTCTATAAATCCCCCTCTAACGTCGCTGCTGCTCTGCAAGCTGCATCCGGGTTGGCAGCACCTGGCGCAAGCAGGGGATGCCTCAGCTCTGGTCTCAAGCCCCTAACAAACTGCTTGGTCTTCAACTCCTCACCTGCCATGATGTGCGGCGCATAACGGCCCAACTCAAGAAACCTGGATCTGTACTGTATCACTACCATATCTTCCTGGGTCAATTCTAGGAACTAGCGTATCTTCTACGATCTGATAAAGGACGGACAAAAAGCACGCTCAAAAGTCTTGACGAACTTCCGCCACGCAATCTGCCAAAAGTTATGAGACTAGAACGCTGCCCCCCACTCTGCCGTCCACCAGGTCCGGGCTGACCCCTGCAACCGATGGCTTGCCAACATCACCTTCTCTTCCTCAGCACATTCTATAGAGCTGAATATCCTCACCGCATCATCTAACCACTCTCTGGTCACCTTAGGATCTGACTGGCCATTGTAAAGGGGCGGTTGGAACTATAAAAACTCCTTTAGTACTCGACCTTGACCATGACCACCCCGAGACGACGAGCCCTTGCTAGCTTCACCCCCCTGCTACTGAAGAACATACTGATACATGCCCCTAAAGAACTCCTCTGCTCCAGGAACTCGCACCTCCCTAGCCGTGTCTACCGGAAGTGATGCTCTACTCTGCTCCTCTTGGCCCTCACCTGACTCTCCCTGCTGGGAGCGAGTCCTCCTCCTTGGTGCCATAACTCCCCTGGCAACAAGAAAACAACCAATAGAATCAATAAAACACACGGTGCCCTAAGCCAATCGCTGACTGTACAGGACATTTATAGACCTTCTGGACCACTGCAATCATTTCATGTTCTTATGTACCTCCACAACCCCGCTTTGATACCAACTATGATGACTCAAGATATGAGTACCGAAAAGGAACCGGCACGGCTCGAACCTTGACCCGCCACCCACGAGGCCGAAGACACGAAAGGGTTAAAGGATGGTGTGAGGGTACACAAGAAGATAAAATAACTACAGAAATAACACAATAATCTAGATAATAATGTAGGAAATAAATAAATACTCACTAAACAGCTACTAGGTCCAGAGTATCTCATGTCCAAATACGTACAGTCAACAGAAAAGAAAAGTACAAGTATGTGGGGCATTCCTCGACTTTGGCAACTGGCGACTAACCTTGACTGCAGGAACCACGTGAAGCCTTAGATGCACCTCTCGACGGCCCCGCCTCACCTGAAAATGCCGCGGTGAGCCTCATTTCACTAGCTCAGTAGGGATCCCGCGGACCCCCACCTCACAATGAGAAAATAAGCCAATGCGAAAAGTAATGCTACATAACAGAAGTACGACCGTAATCATCAATAAATAAATAGAAAATATCACTACGGCTAACCATACGAAGCCAAACGAACCAACCACGGTCCAACAAAACACGAGTCCGTACCCGCCAGAAGATAGAAGCACCACCCACTAGAAGCAAGACCAGATGCATCCCCTGACATCTTACACCGTGCCCAAGTGTCTCCCTACACGCCTCAGGCGGAGACTGAGACACGCAACAAGTACCACGAACAAAGACTAGTTGGGGTCGCACTCGTCAGCGCGAGTCTGACGCCCTCAACCACGTGTGCACACACAGACCATGCGCTCTAAGTCAGCCCCTCTAGCTGATTTTCCCCCCAGTCCGGATGCAGGTTGCAAAGGCGAGGGACCCTACGATAACCTACCTATAAATCATCTCTCTGGGTCACGCTCTCCACCACTCTTAAGTGGGTCCGCACACGCGTGCGCAGGAAAGTTACGACTAGTGGATGGGTCACTAGAGGAAAGACTCCAACTCACGGAAACCCCCGCTCGTCACGCTGATGAGGCACGGGAACGACCCTCCGCACCACACCGACTCTCGGTGACACAGACCAACGGGGCACAAAAGCAGAGACGAATAGGTTCCGACGACCCCTGGGTCGTAAGGACACATGAACCGAGGAAAATAACTCCTCTGGAGACTCATGAAACACAATAGAACCTCGGTCGACACAAAAATACAGTGGCGGTCCTCCCTGGGTTGTCTCTCCAAGTGGCGGCCAGCCCTGGGCCGCAAAATTGAGTCTAGCGGTCTCCGTGAGACTGCTAAATGCCAAGAGGCGGCCATGCCATGGCCGCAACCCGACGAACCCTGGGGGCTGGGTGGCAGCCCATCGCCTAGCCGCTACCCCATTGGGTGGTCACCCCCAGACCACCCCCACCAGGAAATGCCCATGCCTTGGCCGCAACACGGCAGGGGTCCCCCCAACAGTCATAACATGCATCTCGAGGTGTGTTTACTAGATCGGAGAGACGATCGGCGTCTGGATGCTACCCCAAGGGTAGCGGTCAGTCGTAAGACCGCAACCCTAGAGTGGTGGTCCCCTGGGGACCGCAACACTCAACCAACATTCAAAATCATAGGGCGACCCCCTCGGGCCGCCTCATGGAGATGGTGGTCCCTGGTAGGACCGCAACTCTAACCCGAGCGCGAAATCGGCATAAACGGTGAAAAAATCCCATCCACACCCCAATCACCTCTAGATGATGGGGAAACAAAGCGGAACTCTTCCCCTACCCTGCTAGCATCATTCCATACTCATGGATCGGTCAAAAACCTCGATAAGCACTTGATCCGGTGCTCAACCACAAAGCATGTATTTTTCCACCCCGACACAAAACAAGCCCCTCTTGACCTCTCCTCGGTCTAGAAATCACAGGAAAGGGGAATACAAAGAGGAGGGATTCGTCCCCCTACCTCAAAGACGCGAGAATCCTCTGAAATCGACGCCGATCTCGTTTCCATGCACGAAACCACGACCGCCCACGAGCTCGCCACGAACCACCACCGCCACGCTCACCACGCCGCCGCCACGCCAACACCTCGGCTCGCCATTTGCAGCCGGAGAGGGAGGGAACGCCGCGGTCGCTCGAACGGGGGAGAGG
>JANBPO010007223.1:0-15537 GCA_024336825.1 Amorphophallus titanum | reverse complement strand
TTGTAATGTCTACTTTGCTCTCAGGCGGGAGCTTGATGGCCGCAGCCAATTTTGCCAGGGCATCTGCCTGGGTATTGCTGCTTCTGGGAACGTGATCTATTTCGAAGAAATAGAACTTCTGGATCAGCCTAGTGACGGCGGCGTGGTATGGAACCAACTCTGGCTTCCACACGTCGTAGATGTCGAGGACTTGTCGGACTATTAGCTGAGAGTCCCCGTAGGCCTTGAGGCATTTGATGCCCATGTCAAGAGCCATCTGAAGCCCGATGATTAGAGCTTCGTATTCGACTTCATTATTGGTTGGGGATTTCATGAGGGCGTAAGAGTTATACAAAACTCCACCCTGAGGAGTCAAGAAGATAATACCGACACCCACCATGGCAGAAGAGTTTTGGTTGCTTCGAGTGATCCCCAGGAAGTGCCGTCAAAATAGAGCTTCCAGCATGTCATGTTGGCTGTATGGGCGTCTTGCTGCTGGTAATGCAAGACATCTCCAGCCTTTTCACCTGGAGCTAGTGACTGGGAAGTAAGGGACCCCTCGTCAGGGAGCTCCGTGTTGAGGGGTAAATTGTTTAGTATTGGATGGGCTGCCAAAAATTTGGCCATGCCTTGTCTCTTGATTGCTTTCCTGGGGACGTAAGTAATATCATACTCCATCAAAAGGAGGGCCCATTTTTCCAGTCGACCTAAGAGAACGGACTACTGGAGGAGGTACTTCAGGGGGTCGTGCTTGGATATAAGCTCGACCCGATGGGACAGGAGGTAATGCCGCAACTTCTTGATGGCGAACACCAATGCCAAGCAGACCTTTTCCATGGGGGAGTAGCGGTACTCGACACCGATCAGTTTCTGGCTGAGATAGTAGAGCGGTTGCTCCGTGCCTTGCTCGTTGATTTGTGCCAACAGGGCCCCCAATGAGACGTCCATGGCGGCAATGTAGAGTATGAGGGGTTTACCCTTGACTGGTGCCCCCAGGATCGGAGGAGTGAGGAGGTACTCCTTGATTTGCTCGAAAGTCGCATGGCATTCCGAGTCCCATGTGAACGGGGCACATTTTTTCATCAGTTTGCTGAAAGGCGCACATCGACCGGAGAGGTTAGAGATGACTCTCTATCTTTGACTTGTTTTTTCACCAACGTGTTCAAGATTCTTTTGTGGACTTTTCAGCCCTCCAGCCTCCAATTTTGCCTGGAATTGTGGATCTGGTTCCTGACTTGTCCCTTGACCATCTTAGGTCTTATAAATACTACTCTTGAGCCAAGAAACCCTAAGGAAGGAAGGATTCAAGGAGAAGCTGCCCAAGGGAGAAAGAAGGGTATTGTAGCTCTGTGAACAGTAACTCTTGGAGGGTTTCTTCATCCATCTCCAAGCTCTTCAAGCTCCATCTAAAGCCATTCAAGCTCCATTCAAGTGAAGAAGAAAGCCTCGTTCAAGAACTGCATCATACACTCAGGGGGAGCCTAAATCAGGAGTTTTCTCAACTGTGTTTCATTGTCTGTGTTTTGAGCTTCAAATATGTGTTCCTTGTAATCTGTGAACATTCGTGTGTGTGTGGATCGATTCAGATCCGTGGTCGTGTGTGGTCGTCTTGTTCAAATCCGTGTGTGTGCGTAGGTCTTCTTAGATCTGCGTATGTATGTGGATCTATTCAGATCCGATTGTACAAGTGTGTAGAGTGCTGCATCTGTCGCAGCGTGTGTGTGTTGGAGACCTCGTCTCCGTGTGTGTGTGTGTTGGGGCGTGTCCCCGTGTGTGTGTGTGCAGGCGTCGCCCTGCGTGTGTGGTTCGAATGTTTCTCCGTGTTAGGGATCTATCCCCGTGCCGGTTTACAGCAGTGAAGTCTCACCGGGTTTTGGTGAGGGGTGGACGTAGGTTGCCGTCGTTGCATCCGAATCACCTTAAAAATTATCGTGCATTGTGGTTTGAATTGTGTGGTTTGGCTCATTTCTTCTACCTCCATTCTATGTGATTGTTAGTGCATACTGTTGTTCCGGATTTGTTCACGTAGATCTAGCATAATCGATCTTTTCACTAAATAAATTTTGGGTATATAAAAAGGTGCTTTTGAATTGACAAGATCATTCCTGTCAGGACAATAGCACTTTGTGTGAGTAGAGTCCCTGGATTCACACCTCCGCCTAGTACCAAGAACTATCGTGGAGATAGAATTTGATAAATCTAACTTGTAGATAAACAGATTTGAATGTCCTAGTTGATTCTTCATTCACGATCACTCGGGGGATGCCAAAATGACAGACGATCAACCTCCAAACAAAACTCCAGATGACTCCTTTGGTGATTGTGATGGTGGCCTCATCCTCAATCCACATGGAAAAGATAGTCGATGGCGATGATGACGAACTTCTTTTGAGCCAGCGCCACAGGAATGGGACCCAAGATGTCGATCGCCCACGGAGCCAAGATATGTATGTGGTCCGCCAGTCGCCAGAGGATATTTGCACAATGGCCATGAGCACAGTTTCTATACTCGGTCATTCTAATTCCTCAAGGAGGATCGACCGGGTGCCCTCTAGGCTAATGGAGGAGGCCAAGGGAGAGAGGGCATCTGCTCAGGAATTTTTTTCCCAAGCTATCTAGATTACCTGAAAGCTCTCAAATAGTTAGGCTACTTCCTTCACTAGCTAGAGGTACTTGATCATTTGTGTCTCCCAAGCTTCGTAGTCCCCGTTGATCTGACTGGCGACTAATTGGGAGTCAGTGTGAATTCTGACTTGTTCGGCTCCCAGGCATCGCACCATCCTGGACCTAGAAATGAGAGCTTCATACTTGGAGACGTTGTTGGATGTCAGGAAGTTGAATTTTAGGGCATATTGTAGTTCTACTCCTTCGGGGGATGTGAGGAGGATACCGGCACTGCAGCCAGCCGAGTTGGAGGACCCATCAATGAATAGCTCCTAGGTGGGGCCTGACATTGGCAAGGATGTTCCCTCGGTCGGGATAGTGCTCTCCGCAATGAAGTCTACGAGAGCCTGTCCCTTGATGGCCATGTAGGGGAAGTAGGAGATGTCATAGGCCCCGAGCAGTATGGCCCACTTGACGAGGTGACCTGAAGCTTCAGGGTGAGCCAAAATCTTCCTCAAGGGCTTGCTAGTCAGCACCATGATGGAGTGTTCTTGGAAATAGGGCTGGAGGAGCTTAGCCAAGGTTACTAACGCTAGCACGAGCTTCTCGGTTGCGGGGTACCTTCTTTCGGCCTTAAGGAGCACCTTGCTGAGGTAATACATGGGCTTCTGTACACCTCCATTGTAATGACCCGAGAATCTGATTACCGGGAAGGCCCGATAACCCGAGACTCGAACCACCACCCATGAGCTCCACCACTAACCCCGTCCCCACCCCCTTCTTGCAATATTGGAGTAGCACATAGTCTGCTAGTTCACAGTCCAGTAGACCAGCAACTCCCAGAGGTCACTGCGACTTCATCCTGACGTTGCTGAAGGCTCAAGAGGTACCAGTGGAAGCGTCTCCGAGTCTTCTTCGCATCAGCAGTTGTCTCGTCCCCTTCTGAGTTTGTGGCTGTCCGGGGGAGGCGATCTCCCTCGACTACCTAACTTCACTCAGACTATCACCCATAGATGATTTGCAGAAGCTGGCACGTTGGCTCACCTAAAGATCTGAAGACAGAGCTCGTCCAGGGCCTTCTACAATGAGTCTTCTTCCCTCTCCAAGAAGAGGGACTCCATTCGGCGACCGGAGCAGCAACTTCTTAATTTTCTCCCTAGGGTGCCTTGTTCAGTCCCCTCTTGAACTGAACAGACACCCTGTCACACTTTCATCTGCCCCGGCCTACCCCGACATCAGCTGGTGTTCTCGTGGGTCTCGTTTCGACGGTGACTCATCAAAGGTTGCAACGCTTCCTGCCACACTCAATTCTGAGTCCGGGAGTGTTCGTGGCAGCCTCAACTTCCTGCTGCTGTGGCTCTATAACAGTAAGAACCAGGAAGTAGAGACCCTGTTCGTGGCTCTTCCTCGACCGGCACTGGCAACCTGGGAACTCCATAAAAATCAGTCAAGACCCTGGTCTAATTACAGGGAGTTGGCCTCTGGTTTTGTCAAAAATTGAGTTCGGGAGTGGTCACAGAGGCGTAGACACCGCCTCCCTGTCCCCTGTTCCAGAAAGAGGACAGAACCGACTTTGCCGACTGTTGAAGCCCCTCATTCTTTTCTTCCCCTCCTCGCTTGGCCGGCTGAAGGCCCCTCCCTACGTGGAGGTAGTTTGGCTGTAAGAAGTTAACCCCCACCCCAATATCCCCCCTCCTGTGTGAGGCGTAGTGGTGTAAACGTTTGAGCAGGTTGAAGCTTCCTCGCCGCAGCATGTGGTAAACCCCACGTTTCCCCATTCGCCTACGTCTCCGGTCGGGGCTAGTTTCTTCAAAGCAGTCGAGTAAGCATTCTCCCCTTGTTCTTATTTCAGTACTTTTCAATCAAGACTAGACTCTGTAGTTGGACTCTGTTATTAGCTTTATAGTTAATTTGTTAATTGAAAATATAATTTTATTTTCTATCATTTAAACTGTTAATTATATAGTTGTTCCTACATTATTTTAAATTTCAATGTATCTCCACACACCTTACTAACCCTTCCAAGCTTTCCCGCTCGTGGGTGGCCTCTCTAGATCCAAGCGGTATCGAGTTTGCCCAGTATCTGGATTCTGGGTTGTTATAGGCTATATATGCTCAGTCCCCACAGAAGCCACTACCTTGAGCACTGACCCCACCTATGTGGAAACTGCCTCGACCGTGTGGTCTGTTAGGGTGGTCGGGTCCGGCAGTTCATCTTGCACGGTGTCGGTAGGGCCCTTGCTCTCTTCATCTGAGGCACTACGCTTGGGCATGGACGGAGGCGTTGAGCTTTCCTCATCAGAATCGTATCGCTGCCCAGGCTCAAAAACAAGTTCATCGAGAACTTGGTCCTAGGTCAGACATAATGCTCATTGGAACCCCTGAGTGAAGCCTTTTCTCAGCTTGTGCTTGTAGCCCGGTCCATAGCAGGTGAAGGCGGCCTTCTTTAGAGCCTCCTGGTACTCTTTCGAGGCAAGACGCCGCTCCACCGCCCTCGCTTCGACCTTTGCTCCCCTTGCCTTGATCTCTGTAATCTTTGCCTTGGCCTCTTTTGCCTTAGTCTCAGCCTCCACTGTCTCTCATTCCACAGATAGAAGGCGGCCCTAGAGCTCCTCTGGCTCGACCTCCCACTTCCTCGTGCTCACCTCGTAAGCCTAGTGCTCGTCATCCAAGAGCTCGCTGAAGCGTCGTGAGGTCCGTCATTAAAACATACGTGGCAACCAATCTCAAAATATTACCAAACTCGCAATAGAAATAAACAATGTAGTACGACGACGAGTTCGAGTCAAATCTACGGAGAGGTGTTGATTTATGAATTGAAGATCTTGTGCTCTAAGTAGAATGTGAATTTAGATGATTATATGTAACTTAAAATAGAAATGACATTAAATAAATCTATCTAATGATATTTGGAAGATTGTAGAGAGCGAAAGAAGAGAGGGGGTGAAAGAAATAGAAAGAGGAGAGAGAGATCTAGAGACTGCAAGCTGAAGTCAGGGGTGCTACGGATGTGCTGCACGGGGTGGAGCCGGTACTGAATTGACCAGGGATGAAGTATCAGTCAGCAAAGGAAGCTAGGGGTCATCTGGAGGTTGGGCTGGGGCGCTACAGCTTCTTCTTCAGGAATAGCTCTACTTTGGTTCTATCAGGAACAAAGCGGCAGGGTGCGGGTGTTGGGGCGACCATGAACTTGTCTGGATGCTGTTGGAAGCCGGATCAGTGCTGGAATGACCGGGGCTGGCCCAGGAAGACGCCGTAGGATTTTGGAGCCAATCGCGGAACGACGAGGGCCGCTGCAACTCCATCAGGCCCGGTCAGGAGGGTTCCTGTCAGACTCAGAACAGTAGTGATCTGTTGCAGAAGCTACCATAGGCTCCTCCAAACTCTGACGGAGACGAGACTGGTGCCGACATGACCATGGGCAAGTTGGCGATTTACAGGGACCAATGGGAATCCCTTCTGAGGTCGGAGAAGAACGTGGTGAACAAGAAAGTAGAGAAGGGTCTGAACTAGATCTTGTGGAGGTGGTCTACGCGAGCCGAGGAAGACAGCTGGAACGGGACACTGCGGTGCCTGAATGACTTCCTTCTTTTTGGGACATGTAGAAGGCTTGTTGTCATTTTCCTCAGGTGAAAATCAAGCAAGGAACCTCACCGAGCTGACTGTGGGTGCCTCTACACTCTGTCTCTAGTTGTCTATCGGGAGCAGACTGCGCAGGTCCACGAGATTCCCTCTCCCGTGCAGCTCTGAGGTCGGATGATGGCAGGGTCAAGCTTTTCGCGAAGCTGATAGGAATATAAAGCTATCGGTGTATGGTAGGCTACTAGAAACCTTGTGGGGACGTCAGGGGTGACACTACAATAAGGAGCTTCTTCTGTTGTTGTGGATCTGGGTAGGGCCTGGTGGTGAGTGGGGTGTATGAGCAAGGGGAAGGCAGGGGGTGCTGCAAGGGTAGGAGGGTTGGGTGATTGTGGGATGGGAGGGGAGATGAGCGAAGGTCTATGATGGTGGCTGAGTGGAAGGGGAAGGGCAGATCTAGGCTGGAGCAAGGTGGAGGGGGGACAGTGGGGCTGTGTGTGCGAACTAGCCCCCCCCATTTAGCATCATTTTATTTGGATATCTTGATTTAGAAAGGAAGGAAAGAAGGAAGGGGGAAAACATATCTACAGTGTGTTGCAGAGGAGTCGCTGTCGTGGCATCTGCCTGAGGAGAACTTGGGGCTGGAAGTTGGTGGGGCCCGAAACGAGCCCGTCTCTGCCTCCGCCTATCTAAACGAGAGGCACCGAATGGCTGGGCGCCGTCAGACGATGTGGCTACAGAATCAGTCGCATCTTGCTTGGAACGACATCCTAGTGCCCGAAAGGGGTTACTAAGACACACCTTTTGGATGACTTGAGCTTCCTCTGGGTTAACCCAGATCCTTCTCAAGTTAGACTGTTGGCCGCCCTTGTCACTGTCTCTTCGACGGGACTTGGGAGCTCGGACACCAACCTGGCGCTGGTGTCTATGGGCCGCTGCCAAGGCGTCTGCCCTTCTGATCTCCGCTTTGTCTTCTCATGTTTGATGTAGAAGGTTGAAGCGGTTAGTAGTAGGGGCCGTAGAGACGATCCACTCTGGGGGTATAATAGGTTCGCCCCCATCCAGGCGAATTTGTAAATCCCCAACAAGGAGGGTCTTGCCGGAGTTGCTGGTGGCAGCGGCAAGTCGTTTGCCTTTACGGCCATGATGACGCTTCTTCAGGGGAACCGAAGATGATTCTGTCCCAAGATGGTAGACCGAGAAGACTCGGCCTATAAATGCTGGTGACACAAGGCCCTCGATCGAGAATATCAGGGTCAGCCCCCAAGACCCGAAGCCTGTAGTGAAGGCCAGTGGCTGGATGACTCGAGTGTATGCCTTTGCCCGAGCCGATAATAACATTGCAGATGCTCACGATGACGTGCTTGCCCCCGGAGTTGACACTACAGGGGGTACCGGGATGCCGGTGACCCGAGGACTTGAGTCTGGGCTGGGAACTGGCGGGACTGGAAGGTGAGATACAGGGCCTTCGGTCCACGCCAGGGCTATCGTGTCCCATAGAGGTAGACCCGTACTAGGAGCCGACGCCATTGAGTTGTGGGGGACGTGCCCCCATGGCAGAGCCAAGGGATCTGAAACCTGATGCAGATAGCCCATGCCAGGTGCCGTCTGTGGGGAACTCTGAGGTTGTACGCCTGGTCTGCATGTTGAGCAGCCTCGAACCAGGGGTTGACGACCCGGGTGAAGTGTTTCCACTTCAGAGGTTCGGGTCGAAAGGCCCGAATGAGATGCTGGGGAGCCCTACCCCCGGGTTGGGAGACCCGTGTGAGGAGCTGGCTCGGTTGAGGCTCGGGGCTAACGGCCCGAGTAGGGTGCCAAGGAGCCGGACACCTTGGGGTGGAGACCCACACCAGATGCTGACTTAACCGAGGCCCGGGGCTGGAAGCCTGAGCAAACTGCAGTAGTGTGGACCGGAACTCAGGGTGTGAATCCCGCGTCGGGAGTCGGTCGATACTGGGCCCGGGGGTTAATAGTTGCCCGGGCAAGAGCTGGTTTGGGACCCCTACGGGGATTGGCAATGGGAGACCCGAGTCTGATACTCAGTCTGGCTACTGAGACTGGTGGCTAATGTGGCACGTTGATGGCACCGGGAGAGACGAGAGCTGGGGGTGGCAGCGGAGCCGCCACGAGGACCACACCCAAGAAGTAGGGCGATCCAACGACAGGGGTGAAACTACCGAAAGTGATCGGCACTGGCAAATAACCCACCCGCACATGGGTGGCGATGACTATGGGACCGTAGGTGACGGCCGCCATAGTTGTTGATGCACCGGACGAGCAGGGGCGACGGCCACTGAAGGTCGTCGAACGCGATCTGGGAACTGGAAGGTGCTGGGAAGTGTGAGCAGGTGCTCTTCTTCTACCTCTCCTGCAATAACAGGAAAAAGGTACCGGGACTTCAGGGCTGGCACAGGCTTTCTCTTCAGCAGAAAGAAGGAAGGTGAGAGACATCCCGCCAGGCGTGCAACCCTTTTATTTGCACGTGGCGGGTGTGGGCCATGGGCGCACATGTGTGCGGTGACCGGACTGAGGGGTGGGATAAGGCGACGGGGGGAAATGCCGAAATCTAGCATGCTTCGGGCACTTCCTCTCATGGCCGTATCTTTCTCAAGGCGGCACCGTGCACTCGCCTTTTACGAAAAGCTGAGGGGAAACTGAGTGGCATTGGGGGTTTCCTGATTTTTGGGGAAACATGGTTAGGGTGCGGGCGTGCCTGTCGATTTCTTGACAATCACCATGGAACTGAAAGCTGATAGGGGAAGCGCCGCTAGGGCATGGCACGTGGACTCAAGAGGTGGGAGACACGTGGAGGGAAGGTCGGTTCCATAGGTGCAAGTGCGCAGGTGACTGTGGGGAGTCATGTACAAGACGTCTTTCCCCCCCGATCGCAAGCAATTGGTGTTTATTTACATCGGATTGAATCCGAACACCTTCGTTCCATGCTGAAGAGAGATCTGTATATGCCTGAAGTCCTAGGCGGAGAGCAGGGAGCACTTCACAACTGTGGGTTAGCACTAGATAGGGCGATGTTAGTTGGGGTCAGAGGTGCTAGGGATTCACGCTAGGTGACACACAAAAGGGGGACTGAGGGCCTGAATGTGGATGCGAGAGTATTCGTTCAAATGGCAGCATAATTTCTGAGAGCTATATGACTTTACAAGCAGATCATAGTGGCCGAGGTACAACAGGCGCAAGCCGTGGGATAGTTCTGACACAATGGTCGGTCCCCGGGTCAATGGGTGACAAAGCAAGTACCCGCGTATTTTACAGGGGACTCCTCTCGTGACATGGGCCATGTTTGCTCCACCGAACGAGGGGCTTGTAACTGGGCAACTAGAGAAAGCGTAGGACTGGTGTCTGGGCGAGGGTCGATCACGGCTCGGGTCGAGCGATCGGGCATGGCCTCACAATTATGGGGAAGCGTGTCATCATGGTGCGTGCATGGTTGTGGTTGACGGACACGTGAGGGGAATCCCGACATGGCTGGGCGTTCGCCCTTGTCATAACATCTTACCCGTGGTGGGGACAGACTTGTGCGTCATGGCAAAACACCGCGTGAGGGAAGTACAAGTGACATACCCTCGGTGTCCTTAGCCGACGACCAAGTCATCCACACACAATTCTCCTTGATCGTTGCCTTGCTATTGCTGTGGAGCTTGAAGCTTGGAGATCACTGGAGGCCTGGGTTGATGCATGCGTCTCTGTGTGTCCACCCCTTGAGCTTCTAAGGGGATTTTATTGTTGTGTCCCCTAGGACTAATTCATGCTCATCTAGTTTTTGATGTGATGATTATTTTAATGATAGCAACCTTGAATTATATATTTACCACTCTGATATTTTAAATTACTTCTGCCTTAATTTTATTAATCATTGTCAAAAATTAACAATACGCGCTGCGAATTCTAATTTCTAATGCAATCCCTCAACAAACCCCACTAACCCTTCGGGGGCCTCATCATCCTCGTGGGTGGCGTCCCCAGTTCATGGTAGCGGTAATTCAGTACTTGTACTAGGTTATCGGTGCCATGGGCTCTGGGTCGTTACACGAGCCATCCTGCAAGTGAGATCCATTGACCACTGGTGTTCTTCAGGATTTATTTGCCTCTTGGAGTAAGGCCTTTATACACATATAACATATGTGTTTCTTCTTTTTAGCCGGTGCGAAGGAGCCAGCACCCGCGCCAATTCCTGATGTCGGTGAGACCGCAATGGCGGCGGAAGTGATTCTGACTCTGACTCCCTCGTCGAAGGCCACAGGGAAGCCCCATGCGAGGTCGCCCGGGAAGCAGGTGCAGGTTGCCACGAAGGTGGTCAATCGGTAGGAGGCGGAGCGGAGAAGGGCAACGGCCGCTTCAGCCTTCGTGATCGTTCCTCCAGCCTTATTCTTCGCGAGAGTTACGACTGCTCAGGCTAAGCTGGGCCTACCCGCAGGTTAGACTCTTCAGCCCCTGGAACTCCTTATTATCTGTTCGCATTTTCTACGAGGTCTCTTACACGTGAACCTTTTTATTTTAGCCGCCGCGGAGGAACCAGCGCCCGTGCCAATCCCCGATGTGAGTGAGATCGCAATGGTGATGGAAGCGACTCTGACTCTGACTCCCTTGCCCAAGGCCAAAGAGAAGCACCATGCAGAGTCGCCCGAGAAGCAAGTGTTGGCTGCCACCGAGGCGGCTAATCAACAGGAGGCGGAACGAGGAAAGGCGGAGGCTTCCAAGGCCCCTACAACCACTCTTCCGGCCTTCTCGGCTTCACTCTCTACGAGGTTTGTAGCCATTTAGGCTGAGACAGGCCCACCTGTGGACGCACTTTCTCGATCTTTATCCGTTTATTTTACATATATCTCTTTTGATGGGAATGGGATTTTCCCGGGTTTATTAAGTGCGTGGGCGTGCCAGTCACCGAAGTGACAATTTATTCGGGCTCCGCGCTCTGACGCACCAGGACTGGGGCGTCAGGGCCAACAGACCTAAAACTCGACGAACGGGGCTGTGACGCACCTCTATAAGGGCGTCACAGTCATGTAACTGTCCATAACTGGTCCGTCACACTAACCTAGTCTCGAAGAACCTAAAACGACTAACGGCTGTGGCGGCCTATCGTAGGACCGTCATACAATGTGACGGTCTCTGGAACGACCGTTACACCGTCACAGCGAGAAAAATAGTGGAATGGCCGAATCGGCCCGTTCCACTCCCCATTCACGCCGAAGCGTAAGGGAAACAAAGCTACGGGACCACAGAAGATGCCTGGAAGCTAAAAATGGCACATGCAATGAATGAATCGCGAGATCGGGGCGATTTTGACGAATCGACCCAAATCAGGTCACCGGGGTTCCCGCACTCCTGCCGGCCCCGAATGACTACCGATCGACACAAAATTGGCAGGTACGGGATCCTGACATTTCGACGGTCATTTTGATAGTAATTATACTGCAAATCGTCACCGTTTTTCGACGAACCCTACAAATCCTAAAAATAACGGTTTTCCCTAAACTGGCCCGATCTCACTTGATAGGGCACCAAACCACGCACAGAGACAGGGGAAACGTGCAGAGCGAAGTGGCGATCCATCTCCCTACCTTCACCAAAGAAACCGAGCACCGAGACGACTAAACCGCGCTGAAAATCACATCACAAACTCAACCGCCGGCTTCGAATCCACCAAACGGGATCGCGCCAACGCCACGCCCTGCTCGTCACACCCGCACGCGTCTCAGCAGCCTCCCGACGTCGTCAGCTCGCCCGCGGTCGCCTCCGTCTGCAGTCGGAGCCGAAGGGACGAGAGAACGAGAGAGAACGGGAGAGAGAGAGTGAGATGGCGAGAGTGAGAGGAGAGAGAGGGGGGTGGGTTAATATAAAAGGAAAATTAGGAATATTTCTTAATTTTTGAAAATCCATAAAATTGGCCAATAATGCACTGATTCAGAAAAATACACAAAAATCGTCAAAATGATCCTCGCGAAGAGTACATCGCAACTATATCGTCCATGAGTCGATGAATTGAGAAATAAACTCACCATAGGGTTTCGTAGGTTATACAAAGGAGTCAAGGCGGATTGAAACCAGGCAAACCATTGTTGAGAAAAGGGCTTGTGTTGTCCCATTCGATCCCTTCTTCCTTTGTAAAACAAGGAAAAATAATAGAATAATAGGATGAGGAGAAGGGTTATGAGAAGATGAAATCACTAGATGATATGAGAGCACCAAAGAGTTCAAGGAAGTCTATTACTGAGAAGTGGTGATCTCATCTCGTCTTGCTCGCTAGGGAAGAGGAAGCTTCCGGACTGCTTGCCACGGCAGAACTTCTGTCTTCATTCATAAAGTGAAACAGGACCACAGATGCCTCGCTAGCGATGAGGACCTGTGCGGAAAAGCCAACGGCCAAGGCCAAACCCCCGGAGAATCCCTATTGGATCAGAAAGAAGGAGAGGGGCACACTCTTTCAAGGGTGGCTGCTTCTAAGCAAACCTCCTGGCTGTCTCCTCACCCCTATCTCCTTTATCACTAAGTGGTTATTTAGGGGCCTTAGCTGGTGATCCGGGCGGTTTCCCTCTCAATGATGAAGCTTATTAGCTGGTGATCTGGGCCGTTTCCCTCTCGATGATGAAGCTTAGCCCCCATCATCTGCTTTTTTTATCTGTTTTTTTTCCAATGTGCGTCCCCTATAATGCTAATAATTTATATTACAATCCAATCCCTAACCTGTCGCCTCTATTTGACCCACCAAACAGAGTGACTGCAGCAGCATGTCAAAGAAAGGACTCGGAGCAGCCTGCCAATCATCGTTATAAAAGAGCATCCACCGCCCGATTTCTTTGACATGAAGAAGAAGAGTGGCTTCATTCCAAAGAAGGCTTCACCTGAGGTGAATTGACTTCATGATGCCTCATGGTAGATAGTATCACACATATGCCTTATTTCTTTGATCCAAACTATCAAAGGCTTCACAAGGGCTGCACATTGTTTTAGTGAAGGGATTTTGAATAGTCCCTGTTTGGTCTGCTGACCCCACCTAGCGTGGGCTCTAACATCATAAGAATGCCCCAAATAAAGGCTAAACAACTAAAAGGCTCTGCAATATGAAAATACCAAATAAAAAAACAATAACGAAGGAAAATCATATAGATACATCAATTCCCAATCTGCAAGCTGGGGCGTGGAATGGGGGTTTTTGCGAAGTTCGCCGTTTTCGCGCTCGGGACGGGGTAGCGGTCCTTCCAGGGACCGCTACCAGATGAGGCAGTCTCATGGAGACCGCCAGGGTCCCCTATGTCGGTTTGAGCCTTGCGGTCGCACGATAGACCGCTACCGGGCTTAGCGATCTCGAGGAGACCGCCAGGCTGTGCCTTGCGGTCAGGGCATGACCATTTTTCTGTTTCGTAGTCGTTCAGGGTCGGGTAGGGTAGCAGCCTTGCGACTGACCGCCAGCCAACGGCTAGCAGTCAGGCCAAGGACCGCCACCTGCTTGGCGGTCTGGGAGGCGACCTCCTGCGTGTCGAATGTCTCCAGGCCTTGCAGTCCTGGCTGGACCGCTAGGCCAGGTCTTGCGGTCCGGAGGAGACCGCCAGGCACTGTGACGGCCCAGAGAGGACCTCCACTTGGTTTTCGTGCTAGTCATGTCCGTCTCGCGTTGTGTTAGCTTTCGGTCGACCCGGTCGTGACCCAGTGGTTGACCTTCGGCCTCGTGGATGTCCGGACACCGTGGGTTCTGTGTTCGTGTTTTGGGGGTGTGCGGAGATGCCGAGTTACCTCGATTAGCATGCCCATGAGTCTTGGGGATCCTGGGCCCCACGGGTTTCGAGCTTTCATGTTTGCGTTAGATTGAGTCGCCGTGAGTCGGTAGGAGTGCGGTGGGTCTCCCCCGCACGTTGTGGGTTTCTCCAGAAGGCACTTTTCGAGTGGGCCATGCTTGTGGCCTCGGACTGTGAGACTAGTTAACCAATCGGGGGCTGGAGGTTTTCCGTGCGCCCCTTAGATGAGGGATCGACTCGGCGGCTTGTGAACTGCCTTAGGAATCGTGTCACCGTGGTTTCAGACCTAGGGATTAGGCCAGATTGACGGTGTTGTGCCGTCACGTGCGACGGTCCTGACCCGAGTCTTGTGACTCAATGACTGTTGAATTTAATAGGTCTAGAGGGCTATCCAGAGTTTAGTGGTCGTGAGCCACCTATTCCTTCACATTACTCGCAATGGGTGCGTGCGTGGTTCTTAGTGTACACGTTCTGTGACACGTCCACTAGTCGTAGATTTCCCTCGGCATGCGGTGAACGGAGCTGCGACTCCGTGTAGTTGTTGTGTCTGGGGTATGTTCCCCGATTGTGTGTGTGTGCGTGCTGTAGTGGCAGCATTTTGGGGTCAGTCCCCGTGTAGTTATCACTGTGGAAGCAGCATGTGTGTGGCTGGGGTTCATCCCCGTGTTGCTACGAAAGTAGCGTGTAGTGAAGCCTCACCCGGTTGGGTGAGGGGTGGATGTAAGGAGCCCGTCGTGGTCCCGAACCACCTTAAAATCTCTTGTTTCATGTGACTGCCTATGCGATTTACCATCTCTTCTATCTCCCTTCACAGGTCAACTTAATAGGTTTTTAATTCACTACACATCACACATCGCTTCATCAGCTATCCGTGTGAGAGTTAGTTTAGTCGTTCAATGCATTAATCATTCGAGTCTGATCGGAAAGGTTGAGAGAATATCTCTTGCATCTCACGTTTATCTTAATCACACTTAAGTTTGAGCTAATTAATGTTAGTTAATTTAATTCCACTATGATTTGCTTAGAAAGTTTTTTAAAATCTGCCATCTCGACAAGGGGACAATTCAACCGCCCTTCTTGTCCGCCATCTCTCTGGGCCAACTGTCCCTTATCATCAAGGGCTGTAACTTGGGCTATTCATATTCATTTAGCTTGTTTATGTAGTCTTGGAGCAGCTGAGCCTTCGGACTGATTTCTTTGACCACCGGTGATGAAGTCTATCTCCTCCGATGGTGGGTGGGTATTCTGACTACGGCAGGCGGGCTAGTCCAAATTAGTGCCAGCACTGGAGGAGTAGGTTGTGGCATGACGCCACAGATATGTGCCCCCACCTTTGGGTGAGACACGGCCTTCTTCTTGTTCTTTGCAGGGACCTGCTACCATCCCTGTTGTTCTTTCATCCGCATCAAAAAGCAGGCTTCATAAGTGTGTTGATGCTGCCTTCCGCAACTTCTTAAGGTAGTGCCTAGTATAGAGAAATCATATTAGCTGCAGCCCTCCTCAGAGACGCTTCATGGGAATGAGGAGGGTCAACTTTGTACTCCCCCAGTTCTGCTTTCTCTTTCTTGATCATGCTTTTGATGACATCTTTGAACTCAAAGAATTCTTCAATTGAGTGCCCTAG
>JANBPO010007219.1:0-15537 GCA_024336825.1 Amorphophallus titanum | reverse complement strand
GTCCATGTTTTCCACACAACCTTCGGTTGATCTGCACCTTTCTCGGAGTACCGTGGGCGCTCTTCAATATCTTACCATGACACGCCCTGATATTACTTATGCTGTAAACAAAGCTTGTCAATTTATGCAAGCTCCAAAAAAAAGACCATTGGCAAATAGTTAAGCAGATCCTCTGCTATCTTAAACGGACTGCCATTGCTGGCCTCCTTATAAAGTCCAACCCCTCTGTGGGAATGAGATTTTATTAAATATTGGTTAATTTATTGATTGATTGAGATTTGTTAGATTTATTTGATTTATTTATTTATTACATAGGCGTGCCAGCCACATGTATGACAAATTTATTGTGCGCTCGATCTGACTTGGTCAGACGAAAGTGGAGTCCGTGTCAAGATCGGAAGTCCGTCATACCGTAAAGGCTATGACGTTAATTACATCCTCCGAGAAGGAAGATAACTTTTGGTTAATCGTCAGGAGAGAGGGCCCTTGAGGCCGAGTAAAAATACATGACAACAATGTTCGCCGTATAAAATAGGTTATAACATGTATGAGCGTGTAATGTAGTGAAGTTTATTCATTAAACCGGCTCCCAGTACATGGCGGAGTATTATACTCACGCATGGTGAAAGTTTCGTGTTGGGCCCAACCCGACCTTCCATTAATCACCATTTGATATACCGGAGCACCGGGAAGGTGTAAGTGCTCATGCAAGACACTTGCTCATTCTTAATTGGTTTTCATTGTGCACAAGTGAAGAGTGAATACAACAATTCACAAAAGGAAAATGTTGATTGGTCACCAATTCAGGGACCGAGCTTAAAAGGTCCTGAGTTCATGCATTAATATGACTTTGAGGGAAGGGGGACTTTTAGCCGTGAGCAAATTAAGTCCTGGCCATGATGGGGAATGACCCCCCGGCATCCGGACACAGTTGCTGGGACTTCGGGTGTATATCCCGCTTTGTGGGGTCCGAGGGAGATGAAAAGAGCCATAAGGTCAACCAGAATGTATGCTTATCATGTTTTCTCTTTCTTCCACGGTGTGCAGGCCATCGAAACTAATGTCAGAAATATAGCGACTGCGGGCAACAGCGCCAGGAGTCAGCAGGCTCAATCTTGGAGTCCTTGGATTTCAGAGAGTAAGTTCGGCTGTATTCTTACATGAGATAAAGTAATACACTTGTTCTTCTTGTCCGTACTTATGTCAAGTCTAGAGAATTGCTCTAGCAACTTCATTCCTGAATCATACAATTGGCTAATAGGGCTCTTGGCTTTCGACTAAGGGAATTAGCTACCGGATTAGCCTTTCCAGGATGATATTGTATTATGAAGTCGAAATCTTTGAGATATTCTAGCCAACGTCTCAGTCTCATATTTAATTCCTTTTAAGAGAAAAGATACTTGAGACTCTTATGATCAGAGTATACAATGAATTGCACTCCATAGAGGTAATGTCTCCAGATCTTTAATGTAAACACTACTGCAGCCAATTCTAGATCATGGATTGGGTAGTTTTCCTTATGCTTCTTCAGTTATCTGGAAGAGTAAGCTATGACTCTTCTTTGTTACATTAAAACACATCCAAGGTCAATGCCAGACGCATCGATATATATCTCAAACTTCTCTCCTTCAACTGGTAAAGCCAAGACTGGGACAGTAGTCAAGTGATCCTTTAGAGCATGGAAGCTTCTTTCACAATCTTCACTCCATTCAAAACAGATCTCCTTGCGAGTTAGCCTAGTAAGTGGCACAACGATCTTAGAAAAATCCTTAATGAATCGCCTATAATAGCCTCCAAGACCCAAGAAACTTCAGATCTCACTAGCATTTGTCGGTCGTTCCCAGTTCTTTACAGCTTCCACCTTCGATGGATCTACAGAAATCGCATCCTTAGAGATCACATGTCCTAAGAAGGACACTTCTTCAAGCCAAAACTCGCATTTACTAAGCTTTGCATAGAGTTGATTTATCCTCAATATCTGTAATGCGATCCTTAAATGTTCTTCATGCTCTTCCTTGGTCTTTGAATAGACTAATATGTCATCAATGAAAATCACCACAAATTTGTCTAGATAGGGTCTGAATATGTTATTCATCAACTGCATAAAGGCTGCAGGGGCATTTGTTAGTTCAAAAGGCATAACAATAAATTCATATTGCCCATACCTACTCCTGAACGCGGTCTTATGAATGTCCTCATTCAAGATTCTCAGTTGGTGATATCCCTGACTGCTGGGTAGCACCAGACGAAACTTGCCAATCAAAGCGCTTCTTATATCTCCTCTTGTTCTTGAATGCTTTAAACTGGGACTTGCCAGAAGAAGCTGCACCACTAACTACAAGAGTGGCAGAAGGAAATCCAGGAATAGGAGGTAGACAACTCAGAGGAAGTTGAGCTGTCGGCTGGACCGACAATGCCAGAGAAGGGACAAGAGATCTTGCCAAATCCAGTTCTAAAGCTGCTGCTGCCTGATATAGTTCAGTCATAGTAGTAACCCGGGCAACAATCAGCGGCTGCCTCAATTCAGCATGGAGGCCACGCAGAAATTATTCTATCTTCAACGCCTCATTTGCAAGAATATGGGGCACATAACGGTCCAATTCCATGAACCTATTCCGATACTCAAGCACCGACATTCCTCCCTGGACAAGCTGTAAAAATTGGTGCATTTTATCCATGCAGAGGTAAGTCGGGCTGAAAGTGGTCTCGAAAGTAGCAACGAACTCGGTCCAGGTAATTTGACGAAGTGGGCGAGATTGAAAAGAGACTTCCCACTCGGTGCTCCACCAAGTCAAAGCCGCGCCCTAGAGCTGAAAAGTACCGAGCATCACCTTTTCATCTTCCGCACATTCCATAGAATGAAACATGCACTCGGTGGCATCCAACCAAGTTCTAGCAGCATCCGGATCGGTCTGGCCTTCAAAAGTCAGTGGGTGAAATAGCAAGAATTCCTTAAATGCCCGTCGGCGACTGCCAGGCGCATCCTCTTGGACTGGAACAATAGGAACTGGAGTAGGTACGCTACTAGCTTCCTGAGGAACCGGGACTGTCTGACGCTGAGGTGGCATATTGAACAACTAACAAATAGACAATAGACAGAAAAACTCGTTAATTACACAAAAAATATCCTAAGCCAGCAATGGACAGTGCAATTGGACTAATTCTGGACAGTAGCCATGCATTTCGATTCCTTATACATTCCTCAATGCCGCTCTGATACCAACTGTAACGACCCAGAGCTCAGGGTACCGACAACCCGATACAAGTATCGAATTACCGCTACCAAGAACTGGGGAAGTCACCCAAGAGGCTGATGAGGCCCCTGAAGGGTTGGGGCCCATTTCCCTCTCCTCATCTCCCCACTATCACCCCCTTCCACCACTATACCATGCCCAGTTCGTAGGCAGAAGTAAAGGCCCAAGTTGTAGATCTTGTCCCAGAGTCATTCGTCATCATCTGAAGATGTACCATACATTTCTGGAAAGCTCTTCAAGTCAGCTTCGTCGGTGAGGAGATCCTATCGTAATCCGAGTTCGGGGCTGTCCGGGAGGTCGATTCTCGTCAGAGTGCGCATCTGGCATACTAGATCACCGGTTCAGAAGCTCCTATGTCCTCACCCCAACTCCCCTTGCTGCGCCATTTGGCTGGGATGAACTACTACCAGTCCTCTATCCAACACAGCCAGCGGAGCATCGTTTGGAGCTTGGAGCTATCCATTCCAATTATTCTCCCCTAGGTGCGCAGGTTAGTTCATTCAGAATTAGCACAGACACCCCTCCTCTCTACGTCCTCTATCGCCCTACTCTGACCTCCCCTGGTGGCCTTCCTAGTTGGAGATTGAAGAGGATTCATCCACGGCCGCCCATCTTGGTCCCGCACCATTTCGACTGCGGGAGTGTTCGTGACGGCATTGTCTACCTACTGCTACCTCCTGAGAGCAGTCCAAGTTTGAGCAGAGTGACCCGGTTCCAGAGCCAGCCCCGACCAGCGATGACGCCAGAAGGTCCCATAAAAATTCAAGAGCTTTTCTGGGTCAGTCAGCGAAGGATTGGCACTAATTTAGGTGGCTTTTGAGTCTGGTATAGCCCGTGGCGGCATCAACAGTGACCATCTATCTGGTAGTTCCAGAAGTAGGCTTAACCGGCCGAATAGCCATTCAGCACTCTTAGTATTCCTCTTCCCCGCTACGCCTGGCCGGCTTAGTGCCCCTCCCTGTGTGGAGGTAGTTTTGATGTAATCCTCATTTTCCCACCCCTTGTCCAATCCTCCTGCGAGAGGTGTAGTGCATGTAACTATTAAACAGGGAGAAGCTTCATCGATGCAGTGTGTGGGGAACCCACACTTCCCCGCTCGTCCATGTCTCCGAACGGGGGTCGATGTCACGCCCCGAGCGCGAAAGATAACTCGGAAGTGCCACTTCGACTACGGTTCCTTCGCCGCCAACCTCGGAGGAGGCCCGTCGGGATGCACCGTCCCAGGCAGCTCTACCCGACCCGACAGGGGAGCCATCCTCCGACCCAGCACCTCAGAACCAGACCGGGGGCAGACGCGGCAAGGCCGAAGAGATGAAGCTGCTCAAAGTCTGGGCCGCTGACCGGATAGTCAGACACCTCAAGAAAATCTTGGCCCGATTCACCGTCTGGGAAATTCGCTGACCCCACAGGGTACACGGTCGCCCATGGACCGTCCATGGGGTACATGGTCGGACGATGGACCGTGTACTCCACTGACATTCCAGGACCATTGAACGGTCCATCTCAGGGCCATGCAAGGGTGTACACAGTCTCTGTTAGGACCGTGTACATCCCCCCGTCCCGAGAACGACGAACCTCACCGAAAAATGTCATTTCGGACCCCAAATGAGCCCGGTTGAGGGGGAAACGAAGGGGAACTCACCCCCGAGTAACCTAGCATGCATCTACACCCTCCAATCGCAGAATCGCGGCTCAAAACACTAGATCGGGCACTTGAACCCCAAATCATGCTTTTCCCTTTTCGACATGAAACAACCCACTCTCGACCTCTCCTCGGCCTAGAAATTACGGGAAAGGAAGACATGAAGCTAGGGAACGTCACCCTACCTCGATCTCGCTTCGAGGCGCGCCGGATTGAGCCCAAACTGTGAAGAACGCCGCTAGAAATCCTCGTCGTTCACACTTCCCACGAACACCACACGCCACCACGATAGTCTCGCCGCCGCCTACGCCGTCACGCCATCGCCCACTGCCGTCTATAGTCGGAGGGGCACGCCGCGTCATCGTCGATCGAGGAGAGAGAAAGAGAGAGGGGGCGCTCGATTCAGTCACGGGAGGAAGGAGGAAGAAGAAGGAAGAAGAAGAAGAAATGGGAAAAGAAATGGGCTATTTATAGAAAATATGAAAAAATTAAAAATTTTAAAAAATAGAAAAAATATATTTTCTCGATCCTCGTGACACGCTGATTGTAACGGTACCACTCGCGGGTAGGTGAACGGCCTGGTTCACCTGGTATAGGGTTCCGTAGGTATTCCGAAACACACACGCGGGAATAGAAAAACACGCGAAAAAAGTCGCGGAACGCATTTCGACCTCCGAAACTGACCCGAATCACATGGATCCGATCACGAAAGATGTCCAGAAGATAATTCCGGACACGATGGAGCCAAATTCACCGAGAACGCAGATCCGAGACCCAAGAAGAAGGATCCGAAAGGGTTCGGGACATCACACCAAGTGAATACTCAGCCTGGTAAGCTGGCAACTAGGAACCTCCACGCAACGCCCTCGAACCTCGAGGAAGAACTGTCGCACCTGAAAACCAGGGGTGAACCTCCTATCACTGGCTCAGTAGGGATCTCGCGGAATCCCAACCGAGAAAACAACGGCGAAAAGGAAAGCTATGTTAGCTACGAAAGCAGGAAAGTAACTACGATGGCCGGTAAAACCTCAGCTCTACAGCTACTCCTACTGTACCGAAAAATACGACCCAGTCTCCCGTCGGAGGACAACCAAGTCATGCACCCGACATCCCGTTCTCACGGCCGGGGACCACCAGACACGAACCACCCTACCCACACTACTAGAAAAACGTCACGACGCCTCAGTCGCAGAAACTTGCCCTCACAGAAGGGCCCAAGCTGAAACCATGTGGTCAGGAACACAGTCACGACCTCACAGTCGTGAATTCCACACCGTCTAGGAAAACCCTCAGTGACACTCACCGAAAACCTTGGACTTCGGCTACGGAAACGCTCTCGAAAATAACACCAGAAACCCCATCTCACAGACGAGAAACGAAAACCCGAGACACGACAACTCACATCATATGACGGGAGCACCGCCCACTAGAAGAACGACCGGATGCATCCCTTAACGTCTTACACCGCGTCACAAGTGTCTAGCTACAATGTCCCGGGCGCGAGACTCAGACACGTATAGTAACCAGAAGTACCACAAAATAAGGACTAGCTGAGGTCGCGCTCGTCATTGCGGGTCCGAACCCTCAGCATCGTGTGCACACTCAGACCATACGCCCTAGGTCTATCCTCTAACTGGTAGTTCCTCCACCAGCCCAGACTCGGTGGTACGCGGGGGCCCTACGGTAACCAGCCTAGTCACCGTCTAACTCGGGTCATGCTCTCCACCACTCCCAAGTAGGTCCGCACGCGCATGCGCAGTAAAGCTACGACTAGTGGGGGTTCACTAAACGTGAACACTGAAAATCACGCACACATCCATTGTGAGTAACACAAAGTAACAGGTGACCTGAGGCCACCAGACTCTGTACAGCCCACTAGACCTACTAAACTCAACGGTCCTTAAGTCACGAGACTCGGGGTCAAGACCGTTGCACGTGACAGCACTGGGTCGTCAACCTGTCCTAATCCCTAGGTCTAAAACCACGATGACATGCTAAATGAGGTAGCACGGTACTCTGACACACCCAAAACACGGACACCAAACTCTCGAGGTGACTGGGACACTCACGAGATCACAAGTCGATCACTGGGTCCCAACCGGGTCGACCAGGGATCCACACAACCCGAAACTAACGCGACAAGCACGATGACCCACTTCGGTGCAACACAGGGCCTGACGGTCTACCTTTGGGCCGTCACAGGCTGTAACGGTCCAAAGTTAGGCCGCCACAGCACCCTAACGGTCCAACTCAGGAGCATTAGACAAAGGAGCAAAACTGGCTATGGCGCACCTCCCCTTGGGACATCACAGCCTCTAACGGACCAAGCCTGGTGCGTTAGAAGACGGAATGAAACAGGTTGTGACGCATACCCTTCGGGACGTCACAACCCCTAACGGACCTACCCAGGTGCCTTAGAAGGAGGGACACGTCAACTCTGACGCACCCAAGTAAGGGCGTCACAGAGCTCTGACGGTCCACTCCTGGTGTGTCAGAGTCCTGTGACCCCAATCGGTCAAAAATACAGGAACGGACGCAACGATCGGACCCAGGTGCGTCACACCCTCTGGCGGTTTATCGTGAGACCGTCAGATCGACCAACGCCCTACCGACAAAACCGGACCTTGTGACGCACCCCTCTTGGGACGTCACAGCTTGTAACGCACCCACCTTGGGGCGTCACAGCCTGTGACGGTCTCTGAAATGACCGCCACATCGTTCTGAGAACGGAACAGCGGGAAAACCCCAAAAATCTTTCCCACGCCCCTATATCTCCACGAGAGAGGGGGAAAACAAGGGGGAAGCCCCCAAATGACCCCTAGCATGCATCTACGGCCTCGGATCGGCCAAAAATGCGACAAGCTCCTTGATTAAGTAATGGCTGTGCCAACTCCTCCTTTCATAAAAGGAAGATCAGCCAAGCCAATATTGCTGCGTCGACCCCATGGTAATGTTGTGTTGACTCCTCCTTTCACAAAAGGAAGATCAACCAAGGCAATATTCAAGGCTGCATCGACCCCATGGTAATGTTGCATCAACTCCTTCTTTCATAAAAGGAAGATCAGCCAAGGCAATATTCAAGGCTGCGTCAATCCCATGGTAATGCTGCGTCAACTCCCTTGCTCACAAAAGGAAGAAAAGCTCAAACGGTTCTTAGCTGTGTCGACGCCTTCTTCATTATCGCGTCGACTCTAAACAACACTAGAAGTAGTCTTCAAGTGGTCTTCAAGGCTACGTTGACGCATCAAGAAATCCTTCACAAGCTGCGTCGACCCCACTCAACTCCAGCCCCTGTCAAATGGACCACAAATTCCACAAACTATGTTGACACTGCTTTTACAGTAAGTCAACACAAGGACGTCTCCCAGAGACCACTTCGTACACATCTTCAACGGATGCATCGACGCAACCTGTTCACTGCGTCGACGCACACTAGCCAAGCTCTCCAGCAATTCAGGAAAACATGAAGCTAGGTCGACGCAAGGGTCTTGTAGCATCGACGCACCTGAAGCATATGGCCAACTCATTACCGTACTCCGTCCTGCCTTCAAACAGAGTCAACCAATCTCGTGTTCTTTACATCAAGTCAATGGCCCAAGCCTTCAAGACTGGCAACTCAAGGTCTAAAAAACTCGTAGGATAGAGAACTATCTTTTTCATCATGAGGCATCAGAGAACCTTTTTATGAGAAGGATCTGTCAGGTTATCACATTTAGGAAAGGTCAACTTTCAAGGTATCCTCCTTTTTGCAATGAGCCAATAAAAATGCATCCCCCGAAAAGTACTTAGGACAGAGGATCGTCCTTATCTATCCTAAGCCAATAGGAAGGAAGATCTTAAAAAGGGGGTTAAGACAAAGATTTCCTTTTCCCCTCAGCCAATCAGATTATAGTTTGGAAATAGATTTTGCCCTTGATGTCATATATGCTAGACCAATCAAAGGCCGCCATGGAAGAGGTTTATCTCAAACCTCTTCTTATTCTTAAATTTCTTGAACTGGGACTTACCCAAAGAAGCAGCAACACTAGCAGCTGGAGTGACAAAAGGAAAACCTGGAATAGGAGGTGGGTAACTAGATGGAAGCTGAACCATCGGCTGAGCCAAAACTGCCTGAGGAGGAGTCTGGGATCTCACCAAGTCCAACTCTAATGCTGTTGCCACCTGATACACCTCATTCATATTAGTTACATGAGTAACGATCAATGGCTACCTCAGTTCAGCACGGAGACCACGAAGAAACTACTCTATCTTTAAAGCTTCATTCGCTAGCACGTGGGGTGCATAATGGCCCAATTCTATGAACCTGTTTCGATATTCGAGCACCGACATTCCTCCCTGGACGAGCTACAAGAATTGGTGCATTTTATCCATCCTAAGGTAAGCCGGACTAAAAGTAAGTTCAAATGTGGCGATGAACTCAGCCCACGAAATCTACAGGAGCAGACGAGACTGAAAAGCAATCTCCCATTCCGTGTTCCACCATGTCAGCGCCGCGCCCTGGAGCTGAAAAGTGCGGAGCATCACTTTCTCATCTTCCACACATTCCATAGAGCGAAACACGCGCTCAGTCGTGTCCAGCAAAACCCTGGTGGCATCAGGATCGGTCTGGCCTTCAAAAGTCAGCGGATGAAACAACAGAAATTCTTTCAAAGAACATCCATGACTGCCAGGTGCATCCTTTTGAGCCGGAATAATAGGAGCTGGAGCAGGAACATCTTGAGGGACACTACTCGCTTCCTGGGGAATCGGAACTCTCCGACGCCGAGGTGACATCTGGAAATGACTAGAAAACACGAATAATAATCAAGAAAATCTATTAATCATACGAAAAACATCCTAAACCAGTAATAGATGGTGTAAATGGACCAGTTCTGGACAATAGCTGTGTAATTTCGATTCCTTACACGATTCCTCAACACCGCTCTGATACCACCTGTAATGACCTAGAGCTCCGGGTACTAATAACCCGATATAACATCAGATTATCGCTACCAGGAACTGGGAAAGTCACCCAAGAGGCTGATGAGGCCCCTGAAGGGTTGGAGGAGTTTGTCGAGGGAGCGTATAACGAATTGGAATTAACATAATTTAACAAGAACTATCATGCTTAAACCATCATTTGAAACGATTCTGCGTGACCTAAGCGGTCTATCCAGAATCGCTGGATAGGGTCTAGTGGTCTATCGCTAGGCCGCTCAGGTCATGTAGGTCCAAAAACCATACACGCCTTATGCGGTCTATCGAGCAGCCACTAGGGTTTCCAAGCGGTTTAGAGATGAGCCGCCTACCCAACCTCACGGTCTATCGTTGGGCCGTCTATTACCATGGGGTGTTTTGAGCATAACAATCATCATAAATGGTCAAACTACGACTTTCGCTCTAGACATTACGGTCTATCGCGGGGCTACTTAGTCACAAGCGGTTCCTGTTAGGGCAATGTACAGGCCGCCATGCCCGATCTCCGGTGATTTTTGATAGGCTTCGATTGAAATGACTAATACACTTTGTATGGTGCATGGAATTCGGGCAAAAAGCTATCAATGGAAAGAGAACGAAAAGATGCATAACATAGAATGATTAATTGAATCTTAAAGCCTGCTAAACCCGACTTTGATCGTAGGAAACATGGTTAACCCTAGTTCTGACATGCTCTGATTAAATCACATAATATGCTCATGATACTAAACAAAATTTAGGGCTTTTGATATCAAAAGAAAGAGGGCTTAAAGACACTTCTAGTGGTATAAACTACTTAAGATTTGGTCTACTAGAACCTACCTTAAATGAAGGAAGAAGAGGACGACGTAGCTGGCCGAACGCACGAAGAACACCCCAAGAACACGTCAGAATTCTCCCACGAACTTGCTCCTCGTCAGCCGCCGCAGCATCTAAGGGTTTCTAGGTCGGGCTAGGGTCTGACTTATAGGATTAATTCGATCTGGGAGCGAATGAGGGGCTGGATAGAGTCCCACAACTCGTCATGCGCGGGAATCGCGAATTGACCAAGTCTACCGCCTTCTCTCCCAAAATTGGACGCCTAGGGTTAGGGTTTCGGTGGGAAAATAGAGGGGAAACAATCTACACATCATGGCCATTCAAAGGGGTCTGATTTGGGCTTATATGATCGAGAATTGGGTCCGAATTTAGTGATCCAAGATCCGATATGGTTAAACGTGGATTTAGCCCTAATACCCCGGAGGCTTCATTATATAGAGTAGTATAATTTTTGAAAAGCTTTGAAAAAGGATTCCTGCCATTTTCATTTGTCCTAGTAGATCCTTCATCCTTCAGGTGCCATATCGAATAATCCTTGGATCACATGCCCAGTGACCTAGGATAGTGCGCTAGATGTTTGCTGATCGAGAGCACCCGACTTCCTTAAGTGTTTCGCGCGCCCAGTCATTTTTCAGCCTTGGCGACCTATTATTCACCCTTAACGGCTATTTGTCAGTCGTATCATTTATTTGTCACCCTTATCACTGAGAGCCGTCACCTTAGGTGCTGTTGCATTAGCTTTGAGCCGCTGTGTTAAGCTATTTGTCACCCTTATATGTATATTATACACAGATGAAGCTCATTTGTCACCCTTGAGCATTATTTGTCACCGCTATAGCCCTTTTGTCTTAGCACTAGCTGTTCTTTACTCCTGCTGACTATTTTTCATGGTTGAAGACGTTTTGTCAGCTCTGCTACCCATATATCACCTTCACTGCCCATTTGTCACCCTTAAGTGTATCTTTTTCACCATTGAAGACTTGAGTGTCTTGAATTTGCCCAGAGTTGAAGTTAAGCTTGAATGGAGTCGACTCTGCTTTCATCTGGAGTCGGATCGACTTTGTCATTCTGCATGCTTTCAACTCTTTCATTCATTTTTCCACCTTATCAGTTATTTATCCCCCTTATAGGTCTATTTGTCACCCGTAAGAAGCTATTTGTCACCTGTAAGAAGCTATTTGTCACCTTTATTATCTTCAGTTGGCGGGTGTCTTTGGAGTCAACTCGAAAGCTGAATGGAGTCGACTCTTCTTCTAGCTTTTCTTCTTCTTTGCTGAAACAACATAGCCCGAGTGTTCTAGATTTGGCTCTAGACTTGACTCCTCTTCTTCATGCTTCATCAAAGTTGTGTCCAGCTCTTTGAACTTCCTTGATTGCTTGAATGTATTCATGAATCTTCATCAAATCTGTTGAACTCATGCATTCTCCATTCACTGAACTTGTTCTTTTGAACTTGAATATACCTTCTTTAGCCTGTTCTTCAAACACACACAGCCTGTTCTTCAAGCACACAAAGCTGTTCTTCAAACAAAAAAAGAAGAAAGAAGTGAAAAAAAGAGAGAGAAACATAATTTGGTCTGCATGCTTGCTTGCCCCGCGTGCATGTCTGCCTATAATGTAGTATCAATACACTTCCTTCAATTTTCTATGACCGCACACTCCCTTGCCAAATAATGCTGCCTAGATTCTACATTTGTGTGTATCACGGCACACATTAAGGAATGAAAAGTCAATTCTCGATGAGTGTATATGGCTAGGGGAAGAGTCTTAGCCATATGTTGTTAGCACAACTCGCATGATACACTCTAGAAGAAACTCTCACACCTCGCACACAATATGAGCAATGGTCCTTAGCCATAGGGATGTCATAAACTCTTCTTAACACTTCATGGATGCTTAAATCTCTACACTCATATAAACGGTGATCGTGAGGAAAAAGCTATCTACCCCCTTAAAAAAGGTAATAAAAAAGGGAAAAAATAATGATGATGATAAGTGGAATGTGAATCCAAGTAGTCGAGAATCCCCATTGAGACACATGAAGAGACTCGCGCGAAAATAGTGTAGCAAACTCCACAATTAAAATTAGGATGAATCCTAGTAGTCGAAAATCCCCATTGAGACATATGAGGAGACTCGCGTCGAATGGTGAAGTTTAAAATCAAGAACAAATAAAGGGGATTGTGCGAAGCTACCAAAAGCTGAGAACCCCAAATGTATGTGTAGGCGCTAAAGTAGTCCTCTAGTGTTACTTAGAACGTCTGCACGTCCCTATGTCTAGAGTTCATTACCCATATAATTACACTTTCACACTATGGAGGAATAGTCCTGGGTGTAAATTGTGGTTCATGCTATGCATATGTTTTACGGGGCATCCCCTTTACGTATGCACATCTCCCTTAGTTGTGCTTCGTGAGCTGCACTCAGTCCGTGAATCACGGGCATTGTCCTTATCCCATCCCTGATATAGGGGACTATGCTACATATCCCTACTTTATGCTTGCAGACGATGAATGCCTGTGTGCTTGAATGAGACTATAAAAAAAAGAATAAGTAAAAAATGAATGATGAAATAAAACAAGAGATGCAATGAAACAAAATAAAAAATATAATAAAAATGATAATAAATAAAAATAAAATAACATACAACCTGCATATAATTTATCATGTCATTACATATAGCAGGAAATAAGAATAGAATGCATCATATTTACATACGTACCAGTAAGGGAGGGTAGTCTCGGAGCTCTCACCTCATGACCATTAGCTCATATGCATGAGGTGCTCCAGTCATGCACGGTAACCACCACCGTGCTAGTGGGTAGGCAGCCTCATCTCTGGGTCAAAAGCTGACTCGGTCCATAGGTATATAGAGATGGCTCCACACCTGCATTCATTAGCATTTCATTAGTCACATGCATTAATCATAATCATAATCATAATCATAATCACATTTAATGAAATGACAACAAAAATAATACATATCTGAAGAAAAGGTGAGAAGCTGATGACGGTCGTCTCACGACTTGTCCCCGTAGACAGGTCAGCTAACAGGTGCGCCATTAGGGCGGCTCCCCAAGTGTATCTCCCCACTCCCTCTAGGTCCTCCAGGATGCTCAAGAATCGACAGTTGATGTCATCTCCCTTCGTCCCCAGCAGTAATCTCCCAAGCATCAAAAGCAAGAATCTCCTCAGATCCATGTCCACTCGCTCTCTCTCAACTGGGTCCTGACAGTAGGTAGCTCGAGCTCTCATGGTCAAACGCTCTACGTACTCTGTTAACAACTCTTTGGACCTCTATCAAGCTTCTCTCAACCCCATGACCTTCGCCAGGTTAGTGCAGCTAATCATCCTGCAGGGAGGCTCATACACTATATCTATGCCTAAAAGTCTCTGGGCTAGCTCACCATAATCTGGGATGGTCACCCCGCTCACAGCCTCCCCATCCACCCTCAGCCTAGTAATTCCAGTCACATCCTCTAGGGTCAGCACCATGTGCCCCCAGGGTATTAGAAATGCCAGACTAGCCCTATCCCACCTCTCTCTCAGCACCTGAATCGAAACCAAGTCAGGGCGTGCCAACTTTATGCTGAGGAAGGGACCGAACCCCATCACCTCCACTCTCATCCTCTGAAAGTCGGGCAGTCCATTGTAGGCAGCTATCACCTTGGTCCAAGAAATGCGAGTCCGTATCAGTCCCTACAATGCAAAAGAACAAGTAAATGAAAATGTATCAGTAGCCGGCATACCAATTCTATCAAACCACCTCAGAAAAATACACAAAAATCATTCTCGTGTTTCTTACTTGCCCCTCCATCTCCCATAATAATTCCCACTCCCAGAACCATAGTTTGACATTCGGTCAACCCATATTTTCAGGCAGATCCCAATCTGCCCAGTATTTTCTGAGTCTATCAGTCCGTCGGTTACAAATTCCACCAAGGAAACTACAGAGATAGAAAAATTCTTGTAACACCAAGTTGTCGTACATCTCCAAGCCTTCTTCACAATGGCACTGGTTTCACGTTTATCCAACGTCCGTGTTGACTGCAACAATTTTTCTCGTCGATTTGCGCATTGCTAAAATAGAAGAACCAGTTCGGGACAACAAGTTGTCGCCTGAGTAGCAGTGCACCAGAACCGTCGGCGCTGCCCAAGAAGCCACCCGTCAACCCAAGGACGATACTCCCGGGTCCCCCTGTAGCCCTTTACCACCCTACGTAGAGTGGGCAGAAATATTCATTGTTGTAATTTATTGATTATTGAGTGTACTGAGAGTACGAGTCTTTGCTGGGGTCGCCTTCCCCACACCCGGTAGCGTAGAGGTATCGTTTCCACTCCCTCACTCGGCATTTTGCTTATTTTGTATATTTCTATATGCCGCTAATCTAGCTCATTAAATAATTTAATCACCGCTGCGAGAGAGAGCGAAACCCATCCCGTGACCCGATACGGACACGAAAGTGAGAGTTGACCACCCTAACTCATCGCTGGTTTCTCAACCGTGCAGTCCGCATGCTTCCCTCGCTTAGGGACATTAACGAACTCGTCTAGAGTCCAAGGTTCGCATCTAATTTGTGTCGAGCCTACGTCCCGTCCCACATCAAATTTGTATCAAAGCTAAGTTGAGTCTAGGGTAGTTATTTTAAAAAAAAATGTCTTTGACGTGACACCACTAGGGGTAACGTAGTAACAAGACAAGGACCCTCGGACCTACTACGCAAACACAGTCGATAATAGAGCGAGGTCCTCGAAAGTGGCCGAACCACCGTTGCACACACACGAATCTCGGGTGACTCGGTGATGCCGAGGGGAGGTGGTGGGTCAAGTCCCTTGCTGGTAGAGTGCCAGCAGGGCTAGGGTGGC
>JANBPO010007214.1:0-16649 GCA_024336825.1 Amorphophallus titanum | reverse complement strand
CGCTGGGCTACGACTAGTGCCTCCATCACAAGGAAAGAGAAAGCCATTCTATCGGGGACTAAAATAATGCCATAGTTATTATAAAATAGTTTAAAAAAGGTGAATATGCACTATTGAATGTATTAGAAACTAAACATGCTCTATTGGAATGCCAGGACGCATAACGGACCAACATAGGGCCGTTACCTAGCATAACAGATCAGGACAGGGGCGTCATACATTACATAATGCGTCCCCCTACGTCCGTTATACTCACCCGAACACTCAGGTGAACGCAGGGCACAGGTATGCAGACCATAATGCACTTGCGATAGCGCGTTATGTACAATATAACGCATCTGCCCCAGTGCGTTATACCCTAATACATGATGCCGTGCAATCGGAGATGCAGAGTATAACGCACCAGGAATGGGACGTTATGCTGAGTATGACGCGCCTTTCATGGCCGTTATACTCACATAAGCTGAAGTCAGAAACCCAGGGAGCATAACGCAGCTGGGCTCATGCGTTATGGGACTATAACGCATGTGTCTAGGTCCGTTAAAGTCTCCCGAATACCAGGAATCTACAGGAAATCACGGTTCAATGCAGTATATAACGCATCGGGCAAGGAGCGTTATACAATGCACGACGGATCTACCCTACACCACCATACTAACCGCCTTACTCGTCAACAGTCAACAGTCAACGGTCAAACCAGTCGGTCAAGGGTGATATGGCGGTCTACCAGGGGTGCATTAAAGCCACCCGAACGTGGAAAATCCACAGAAAACCCATGACCATAACGGTCATGGAGGGGTGCGCTATACTAGCCACCTATCTAAGCCAATTCACGAGCATAACAGACCTGGAGTGGTCCGCCATGCGGGCATAACGCGCCAGTAAAGGTGCGTTAAACACATGACGGTCATGGGGTGACCGCCATGCGATCTGGGCGACGAGCGTGAACGGTTTGGAACCGAACCATGCTCCGGTCGATAGAAATCGACAGGTTCGATTACAAACACCTCTTAAAAACACAAGACATGCTATGCCATGCATCCATACAAACCTACAGAAGCTAGAAATGTAATAAACATGCCCATAAATAATTAAAACACTAATTAACATGTCTCCTATTCACACCCTCTTTGAATCCCAGAAGCCCAAGTGTACCAAAAATCCCCAAGGGCCAGTCACCGAGGGAGTCCAAACCAACGAGCAAGTGCAGGCCGTCAATTTCCAATCCACCAACCAGTCCGCTCCACCTCATTTCTAGCAACCTCCTCGCAACCCTCAGTTCCCCACTCCACAAAATGCCCAACCATCCTTCCACGCTCCCTAGCAGCCACAACAGCCGCCATAATATCACAACGTCCCTCCACCAAACGGCTATGCACCTGCACGCCTGGGTCCTAAGAGAGCCCAGTACGCTCCCTTGCCTGAAACCCTTCCAGATATCTTCTCCGCCCTTATGTCAATTGGTGCTTTACAGCTCCCTCTAGAGCAGCCGAACTGGAACCTGGCCGTTGATCAGTCTAGATACTACATTTTTCACATGCAACCCGGGCTCACGATTGAGAGATGTTTTTAGTTTAGAGATTTTGTTTATGATCTACATGAAGAGCAGCATATCAACACTGCCATGGCTGGTCCCAAGCCCGATGAGAAAAGAGGAGGGTTTGCATTAAGTTGATAGCCAACATTAAAACTTTGTCACATCTCCCACATGAGTTTTGATCTAAATATTTTTTGTGCTAATGCTAGGGCATCCCCCGAAAGTGACGTGTTACATCAAAACCTGCATGGAATGACAAGTGAGCAAGGACTAGCTAGGGCGTTCCCCGTAAGCTACATGCCGCAGTGGCGCTTGATTGTGGTGTCAAATAGGCAAGGGTTCTCATGTGGGGTTGGGAGTGCACAGGTAAAGAAGTTAGTCTAAAAACATAGGGTTCGTCTAGCTACTTGGAATATTGAAACTTTAACGGGTAAGGGTTTAGAAGTAGTTAAGTTAATGAAGGACAGGAGGGTTAACATAACGTGCCTACAAGAAACTAGATGGAAAGGACATAAAGCTAAAGACATTGATGGATATAAAAGTTTGTATGCTGGTAATAATAACTCTAGAAATGGTGTTGCTATAATAATAGACAAAAACTTAAAAGATATAGAAGTTAATAGATTGGGGGATAGACTGATGTTAATTAAACTTATCTTAGGTGATGATATTTTGAATATAATTAGTCTATATATATTAACCTCATTTTTTTCTCTCCCCATCTCCCATTTCTCTCTTCCCTCCCTCTCTCTTCTCACGCTCTCTCCTCTCTCCCACTCTTCTCCGACGGTCGACGGAGGTGGACAAGGGCGAGGCGGCGAGGATCGTGGGGCGTGGAGCAGCGAGGATGAAGCGAGGATCGTGATGGTGGAGGTGGTTCGTGGGATCGCGAGCCGACGAGGGTTTAACGGCATTTTCTTCATGGATCGGCATCCACGACGCGCGAAATCTTCGGTGGAGGTAGGGGGACGGATCCTTAACCTCTGTACTTACTTTCCTGTGATTTTGGTAGGTCGTGGTGAGCCGAGCGGCCTTATTTGAGCATTTGGGAAAAAATCTATGATTTTGGGGTGTGAGCCCGATCTATTATTTTGATCACCTTTTTGGGGTTTAAATGGGTCCTCTCAGTGCTACAGAGGTAGGGGACTAGCTTTCCCTTGTTTTCCCTTTCACACGGGTGTGAACGGGGCATGGAATGGGATTTTTTGGGTGATTCATCGGTTTCGTGCTCGGGATGACCTAGCGGTCCTTCCAGTGACCGCTAGGGTGTCAGGCGGTCTAGTAGTGGACCGCTAGTGTCCCCGTATGTCGGATCAAGCCTTGCGGTCACACGATAGACCGCCAGGGTCCTTAGCGGTCCAGGGGTAGACCGCTAGGCCCCGCCATGCGGTCCGAAGGGTGACCGCTAGGGGTTCGCGAGTTCCAGGGGCTTAGCGGTCCTGGATAGACCACTAGGCTAGCCTTAGAGGTCTAGAGGTAGACTGCTAGGCTCCCTAACGGTCCAGTGGTAGACCGCTAGGTGATTCTTCATGCTCACAGCGCCCGTTTTGTGTTGTGTCAGTCTTCGGTCAACCTGATTGTGATCCAGTGGTTGACCTTTGACCTCGTGGATGTCCCGGACACTGTGGGTCTTGTGTTCATGCTTTGGGAGGTGTCCGGAGGTCCCGTGTTACCTCGAGTTGTACGCTCGTGCGTTTGGAGGGTCCGGGTGACCCTGTGTGTACTTGGGTTTTCGTGAGGTGCTCGAGCGGGCCCTTGTGAGCCCGCATGGGTACAGGGGGCCCTCTCTGCACACCGTGATTCCCTCAAGTTTTATGCTCCTCGCTGTTTATGGATGAGGACCAGCAATGTTTTGTTGATGCATTTGAGGTGAGCTCCCCCATCTTCGAACTCCCAGATACCTTGGATGACGTCTAATTTTATTTGGATGACGTCTAATTTTATAATGTCCAAACAATGCTGGAAGAAGAACTTTGGAACACATCTGGTCCTGCAGCATAGCAACCTGCAAGGGAAAAAACAGCTGATTTCACCTCTTCTTCTTCACAGGAACGGGAAAGGGCCCTTCTCTCCTATGCTGACAGTTGGGGAAGAAGATCCGCTGCAATGGATGGTCTGACCGGCTCCTCCTCAGTGAAGAGCCGTGAGTAGAACTGTCTGGCATGCCTGACTATGTCCTCTGGTGCAGTAATAAGCTGATCACCATCTCTGATGCATTTGATACAATTCACCTACCTCCTTCCTAAAGCAATCCTCTGAAAATAAGCAGTGTTTTTGTCCCCCTCTTTAATCCATCTCTCTCTTGCTTTATGCTTCCAGTAGATCTCCTCTTTCAAGAGAATCTCTTCAAACTCAGCCTTGAGATTATTCCGTTGTAGTCTGTCAGGTTCATCCAGGAGGTCGGCCTCCTCCAGGGCCGCCAGTCCCTCCAGCTAAAAGAGAATGTTGCCCTTTGCCCTCTTTCTCGAAAGAGTGCTTGAGGCTCCCCACTTAGCCAACTCTTGTGCTAGAGTCTTCAGTTTCCCAATCAGTCTGGCCATAGTCCATATCTCCTATCTATGACCACTCCACACACTGCTGATAGTGGACAAGAAATCCTCATCTGTAAGCCAGTATCTCTCCAGCCTAAAATGGGCTCTCTTCACTTGCCTACAACTAGTCCTGAGTAAGATAGGCTTGTGGTCAAAGATAGGTCTAGCCAAAACAAGTGTATCTAAGTGTGGGAAGTAATCCTCCCAATCAATTGAAACAAGTCATCTATCAAGTCTAGACTTAGAAGGCTCTGTTCTCAAGTTAGACCAAGTAAAATGTGCATTGAATGTGTGTACATCAATCAAGGTTGCCTCAATGATAAACTCTTTGGGCATGTTTGCTAATTGGGTGGGGTTAGCGCACTCGACCCCGGGGGGTCGAATTGATTGGCCCACTAAAAATTAATTCCCAAAAGGATTAAGACCAATTTTGATGAATGATGGATAGTTGAGCAATTAATTCCTATAAGACTAGACGAACAATGAACAAGATATAGCAAGTTGAATCACGCACTCAAAACTCACTCCCGTGTGTTTAATAATGATGTGAATATGAGAGTGTATGCAACGCTGTGCCGAGACCTCGAATAGTGAAGAACTAAACCAGAGGAAGCACAAACCACAATCAAGCCACAAGCAAACCACAAGGCACGGTGGATTTTTAAGGTAGTTCAGCCACACACCTTTGTGCGCCTATGTCCACCCCTCACCAAACTGGTCAGGCTTCCACTATCTTGTAATTTCCCTACAAGATAGCACACACGGAGTGACGCTCCAATACATACATAGGCAACCACTTGCATACACACAGTAGATAACTCCCAACCACACGGGGAACAACCCCCAAACCACACGCGGAGATCCTCCACACAAGACGACGCACAAGCATCAACACAGAGACTCGAAGATCAAATCTCTGAACACCCACACAAAATATTCTTTCAGAAACGAATGCAATGTGCACAAATAAATACAATGAGCCCAAGACGTATTCTAAAGACTGGAACAAATAAAATCTATCAATTGTAAAGCTCCCCCTTCTCGAGGTGATCCAGTTCTTCTTGATTCGTAGACGGATGATCATGAGTTCGGCATCATCTCGTTTCTCTCTTCAATCCGCTCCTCTTTCTCTAGATGATCCGGTTCTTCTTAATTCGTAGACGGATGATGACGAGTTCAACATCATCTCATTCCTCTCTTCAATCCGCTCCTCTCGTGATCATCCGTCTTGATTTGTAGACAGATGATCACGAGTTCAACATCATCTCGTTCCTCTCTTTAATCTGCTCCTCTTTCTCTTTTTCTATGAGCTCCAAAAATGCCTTGAAGTAGATGAAATCCCTTTCCCTTGTTCTCCTTCTTTCCTTCTTCCCTTTCTTCTCCTGCAAGATAGAAAATGTTAGCTCAATATGATATGTGTTGTACATATCCCAGTGTTTTTGATGATAACAAAACCAAGACTAAGTTGAGTAACATGAATTCCTTGTACTTAGATGTGAACAGTAAGCCAGGGGAGATAAAAAGCACCCAAATAGCAAGTATGAACTGACAACTAATGAATCAAAACAATAACTCTCGGGTTGAAAACTGTGACAAAGAGGCGGTCTTAGTGATCATCGCACAGTAGTGGAGATGGTCCTAGGGAGGACCGTAATCAGCCAAGGAATAGTAAAAAAAATAATGACAGATAGGAAATGAACTGAACGGTAATAGAATAATGTAATGCGTACCTAAGAAAACACAGTCTAGTAAATGATCACACACCTGCATACGCGGTTCATAGGGAACCGCAAGAAACTAGGAGATAGCAAACAATAGAGAGCAGAATCTAATACAAGGAGATGTACCTGAGAATGAAGGATGCGGTCTCTCGACAGACCACCAGACGACTCAGGCGGCCCACAGAGGACCGCAAAAGAACCAGAGACCATAAAATAGTAGGAAATGATATGGAAAATCTGGGAGACTAAAAAAGGAACAAACAAACACAAAAGTAGGTCTAATAGTGCTATAAAAAAACACGAATGGCACAAGTTGTCCCACCGTGATCGCCAAAAAAGAGCGTGTGTTGATATTTTTTTCCTTAATTGATGTGATGTGAGGTGTGATGTAGGAGTTGGAATAAAGCAAGAGATATCAAATATCAAAACATAGAGGTTTGTGATCACCACCAAGGCTAGTAATGTCAAGGATGCACCACGTACCTTTGAAAAGAAGTGATCGCGGATGTCACCAATGGGAATTCAAGTGCTGAGATAGAAACAGTCTTGGATGGGCCGCACAGCACTAGAAGACAGTCTGAGGAGTACCGCTGGAAGCACGATGGCAGTCTATCGAGAGGCCGCTGCAATCACCCAGCCAGCATGCACAGTGGACACTGACGTCAAATTGAAACGGTCTTCGATGGGCCGCCAAACAGGTACAAATGGTCTGACGAAGGCCGCTTCACCTGGAAGACAGTCTGATGGAGACCGCAAGCCATGTCCAAATCTGAATGTGGGAACTTGATCCTCCACCCCTTCTGGCTGGCCAGGAGGGATGGGCCTCATGTAGGGAGCACTTATGACCTGTGAAACAACGTGAAGAACACAGAGAAACACCCAGGCACTAGAAAGTCATGTAACAAGTATGTAATAATTTCATGATGGTCCTCGTGGATTTCACCCATTTATAAAAAAAATACTCTTGACGCAATACAACGCCAGTGTTTATTATACCATATGATTTACAGTATGTTTCTGGCAATCAGTCGAGGGGGCTAGCATCTAGCCCTTGGACACAGTCAGTGCCCGATCTATATCTTTACATTATAAATCAAGCTACTTCCACAAGATATAACAATAAGGTTCGGCCAATAAGTTCAACAATAGTTCATGATAGCAACAATCAAGGTAAGAATGCATAGAATCAGGACATATGAGTTCAAGGATGATTTAATGACAAGGTCATGCTACGGGAGGATTTCGACAACATCACGGTACATTCTTTAACTTCTAAAATTCATTAATAACTTATCGAATAAGGTTTGAGGTTTCAGATAATCCATAGACCATCTAAGAACATAGGAATATCAACGTATGGGTCAAACCTCGAGTTAAGCACACTGGGACAAGAAACGGTCATGTCTGGCCCACTTCTAAAAGAGACGGTCATTCCAGGATCGCTACCATTAAGGGGCGGTTCTGTCGAGGCTGCTACTAGATAGAGTCGACACCAGAGAAGAGAAAGAGTCGACACACTAGAAATTCTGGCAGAAAGCGGTCACGGGATGGCCACTACTTGATAGTGGCGATACCCTGATGGCCGATATCTATCCAGAGCACAGAAAACTTTAGTCAATTGAGTGTTTTCTAGACAAATGGACTTTGAGCATACAACCAGCTCGATGTCCTAGTGGGAATCCCAAACTCACGGAGACTTACGGAGGCCTTGAAACATGATCTCCTAGTCTGACAAACAGAATATCTAGCGGAGAGGTTCACAAGTCCAAGAGGTGTTCTTATAATGTGCAAGTGTAACTAAAAGTCACATACCGGGATATGCGCTTTGTACTTAACCAGAAAGATAGTAGATGAGAGTGAGACATATGAAACCACGTTCAAAGCACTCATGAACAAGCATTATACGAAGATGTTTATATACAATACTATATGATTTTGGTCATGAAATTACCATTATGAAAGTAAAGTTAAAGCATGCAAATCATGAACCTAAACCTGGGTCGAGAGAATGTCCTGGTGGGTGAGACGATGATGGGCTCCTTAAGCTCCTCTCATCCTCTCCCTACCCTACCGCCGTCTCCGACACCCGGGGATAAGAAGGGAAAACAAAAATTAGGAGAGGCCCCAGTTTGACCAAGCCATGTCGTCTCAGTGGGTGAGTCATCGGGTCTCCCCCATTTGTCATGCAACCCAGCCCAGCTTGCAAGAGCAACGTCTTTAGAGTCTTCAGCTACACCGGTGTGTGAGTCGGGTTCACCGCCACAAGGGCCACCCGACGTGCAAAATCAAGACAGCTGTCGGGGGTAGCAATGCCCCGAGACACCATCAGGCATCATCCAACCCTGCCCCCAGCTGAACCATAAAGGCAAGGCCAGGAAGCAAGATGTCAAGCATGCTCCCCAGGCCGCTCCTCAGCAAAAGCTCTAGCCACCGCGACTAAGGCATCAAACCGCGCATATGTCTTCGAACGCCGACCCTAGTACACCATCTCAGCGAGAGTTGCCTCCCTCGCCACCACGGCTAAGGCATCAAATCGCGCACACGTCCTCGGACGCTAGCACCAGTCTGCCAGTTAATGGTAAACTTTCCCAGCCACCGCGGCTAAGGCATCAAACTGTGCACACATCTTTGGATGCCAGTCCCAGCATTCCATCCTACCAGGAGCTACCACCCGAGGTCATCGAGCATGTGATCAATGCTACCTTCCAAATACAATAGGTGAAAGGCGCCTGGATTGAGATCCAGGCAAAGAGAAGCCGCTGACCTTGCCCTGCAAAGAGATCAGCTCGGCAATATCCCCATAGGGACCTGTCAGCTCCAGCTCTAGTACCCCCTCCTCCTACTCCCCTAGAGGCAGCCATTGCCAAGAAACAGGAGAGGAATAGAAGGAAGAATCTCAAGAGACGGTCAAGAAGTAAGCCGGGCAAGCGGCTACCTTGCAATTTCCAGTAGAGCTAACGCCTCTCCAGAGGCTACAGTAGTTCATCAACAGCCTGGAGGAATACATCCCTCCTGGTCCTACCGGTCCTATCCGACTCGATAGCTACATCCCGTGGGAAGAGATGTAGAAGCGAGCCCACCTTTGAAATTGGGTGTAAGGCCCGTGCCATCTTCTTTGCCTCATGTTTAAATCCTTCTGGGAGAAGAGATATTTTAGACTTTTGTGGTCTGAGAATACAGTGAATTTCTCTCCATAAGGTAATGTCGCCATATCTTCAAGGCAAAGATAACTGCAGCTAATTCCAGATCATGAACCGGATAGTTCTCCTCATGACGCTTCAATTGTCTTGAAGCATAACAGATCACTTTACCATTTTGAATAACGACACACCTAAGGCCCACGCCTGATGCATCCATGTAAACTTCAAAACCACCACCCTTAACGTGCAGTGCTAAAATAGGTGTAGTGGTAAGATGTTTCTTAAGAGTCAAGAAACTCTCTTTACAATCCGCTGACCATATAAAAAGATTTTCCTTCCTTGTAAGCTTGGATAGAGGGACGACAGTCTTAGAGAAATCTTTTATAAATTTCCTGTAATAGTCAGCCAACACAAGAAAGCTCCTGACTTCGGATACAGTTGTTGGTCAGCTCTAATTTTTGACAACTTCCACTTTAGAAGGATCCATTGAGATACATTCCTTTGATATGATATGGCCAAGGAATGAGACCTCCTTTAGTCAAAACTCACATTTGTTGAGCTTTGCATAGAGTTGGTGTTCTCTTAGTGTTTATGATTTCAAGTGTTCTTCATGCTCCTCCCGGGTCTTGGAATATATGAGAATGTCATCAATGAAGACGACCACGAACCGATCAAGAGAAGGCCTGAAGACATTGTTCATGAGTTCCATAAAAGCTACAGGGGCATTGGTTAACCCAAATGACATAACCACAAACTCATAATGCCTATATCTGCTATAGAAAGCAGTTTTACGAATGTCTTCATCTTTAATCCTCAACTGAAAGTATCCAAACCTGAGGTCTATCTTTGAGAAATATTCTGCACCAGAAATCTGATCGAACAGTTCATCGATACACGATAGTGGATATTTATTCTTGTTGTGAGTTGATTTAACTGCTACTAATCGATACATAGTCTGAGAGACCTATCCTTCATCCTAACAAATAGGACCGACGAACCCCAAGGGGACGTGCATGGTCGTATAAAGTCTTTCTCCAACAACTCTTAAAGTTGCTTCTTCAACTCCTTAAGTTCCATGGATCTCTCTAGGACTGATCATCATCAACCTCCTAGGTGGAGGGTCCACTCTACTCGGAGCAGTCGAAGAGGTGGATGCCTGTGCCGAGGATACAGTGGGTGGACCGGCCTTCCCCTGACCAGAAGTGGTCGTAGTGCTGGGGCCAGCTGGTCCTCGAATAGATGGCTTCCTCGGCAGGACGGGGTTAAGGGTAATCCTATGGCCACCATGGTCGAAGGTGCAAGTGTTCGACCTGCCATGAAGGGTGGCATCTCGGTCAAAGAGCCAAGGCCTACTAAGGATGATACTACCCACCTCCATAGGTAGTACATCACACCAGATTGCCTCATGGTACGCCAGGAACTGCAGTGGCACCAGACACTGTAGCCTGACCGGGATGGAAGTGGAATCCACCCAAGAGACTCGATTGGGTGCTGGGTGATCCACGGGCGTCAAGCCAAGGCACTTGATAGTGCTGGTGGAGATAGAGTTGATGCAGCTCCCACTATCTATAATCACCTTGCAGGCCCTCCCTTCCAGCGTACAAATTATGTGGAAGATGGTGGTACGACACCAGTCGTCACTCACTTGAGGCTGGGTCAGGATGCACCTGACTACACCCAAATGCACATCCTCTTGATATGAAGTACTAGGGATGTCAACCTGCTCCCCCTCTAAGAGCACATTAATGAACTCCTCGACCAATTCCTGATCCGACTGATAACTGATTGGCACTAGCTCAGGGGTGGGGTCACGGGCTGATGTGTCGGCAATAACAAGTGTTCCCCGGGTGGGGCATTTGCTAGCAAAATGGCCGACTCTGCCACAAGTGTAGCATCGGTCACGTGTCCCGGTGCCCTGAGATGTGCCACTAAGCAACAGCCTCTTGCCCTTGTCCTCTCAATGGACTGGGGGTGTGGGAAGGGAAGGCCGAGCTGGTATGGCCAGCTGATAAGGCCTAGGGGTAGGAGCGGGTGCCTGCGGGCGCGGGAGAGGATCCCTCAGAGGTAAGGTGCGTAGCCTAGGAGCAGTGGAGGGGTCCTACCGAGGGGGTTCCGGGGGGCGGGCCACTGGAAACCGGCTATAAGAAGTAGACGTGGTACGAGGGTTAGTCCCACGTTGGTAAGTGTTCCCCTAGCGTTAGACGGGAGCGAACTCCGCCTCAAACTGCTCCAACTCAAGAGCGACATGGTATGCATCCTCCAATTTGGTGACATTACGGTGAAATAGTTTGTACTGATAGTGGGGCCGCAAGCCACGATGGAAGCGCGAGATTGGCATGGTGCTCTCTTTCGTGACACCACATTGTAAAAAGTACTCATCAAACTCCGTGATGTACTCAGATACGGATCGATCCCCTTGGGTGAGACTCTATCACCTATCAATAAGACGCTGACGGTACGTGGCAGGGAGGTACTTACGCCTAAGACTCTCCTTCATCTCATCCCAAGAACTTATTGGAGACTCGTGGCATTGGTAGACCAAACTCTCCACATTGCTCCAATATGTTTGAGCTTGCCCCATCAACTTCATTTTGGTGTACCTCACCCTCCGGTGGTCCGTCATGTCACACCACTCAAAATATCAATCCATGCTAGCCTCCAAATCAAGGTAGATCTTAGGATCCAAAGACTTGGACCCATCAAATGTGGGAGGTTCCACATGGACGAACTTGAGGATCTGATCGTCCTCGTCATCCCTTTGTGGTCGGAGACCACGCCGGCGTCGGCCATGTCCCTCGCACTCGTTGTCAGACTCGTAGTCCTCAAAATGGAGGGCACGTGGCCGTTGCTCCTCTACCCTATGTGGTGCGGGCTGGGCCGCGGGTATGGGCTGGGCAACATGCGTGGGCTGGGCAGCAGGCGCCTGAGGGGCCGGAAGGATACCGGGTAGGTCTTGGCGAGGGGTCCTCTCTACACTCTCTAGCCTTCCAACCAGACCTTGAAAAGATCGGTCAGAAGCCTCGGCATGGTCCTCCATGGCTTTGAACCGGCCCTCCATACGCTCGGTATGCTCCCTAAGGGCTTGCCCGGACCTGCCCATGCATTCCAAGAGTTCAAGAACCAGGTCCTCCAGTGAACGGCCTCCTAGGTTGGCACCCTTGGGTTCACCCATAGTGTCAGGGCGATGGTAATGGGCACCTCCACGGGTGGGCATACAATGGGCCTAAGGGAGCTAAGGGGGTGACTCTCTAGACCTGTATGGATGGACCAATGTAACTTTAATACACTCTTTTTTTTTCTTTTTTGAAAAGATGGACCAATGCAACTTTAAAACACTTTTTTTTCTTTTTTTAGAAAATGACTACCCTAGACTCAAACTGGCTTTGATACCAATTTGATGCGGGATGACTATGAGACTCGATATGTGAACACGTCCTATGACCTAGAGGACACGATGCGACTCACTAGACGATTCAACCAGCAATGACACGACCAACTCATCACCTAATATGGCTCCCGAAGGGACAAGAATGCCCCAAAAATAAGAAGCACTCGCTCACGATCGTCCTCGGCGAGGGAAACGAGTCAATCTGCACGGTTGAGAAACCGGCATTGAGTCTTGGGTGGTCAGCTCACGCTCGTGCTCACAAAGAGTCATGGGACGGGTTTCACACTCACAACTCACAGTGGTGATTGAACAGCAAGCTCGGTGTCCTATCACTCTCACTAGTAGCAGCGTCAAGAACTATACTAGATAAGCAATTAACTAACTAAAGAGGGGTGCCGGTGCACCTCCACACGCAGGGCGTGGGGAAGACATTCCCGGCCGAACCCATACTCCCGGTACATCAATTAGCAATTATTACAAAAGTGTTGATTTCTTCCCACTCCACGCAGGGAGGTAAAGGGCTACACACAGAATCCGGGAGTGACGCGATCGGGTTGATGGGCAGCACTCAGGGCCGCTTTGACAAGGCAAGCACGTGCGCTCGTAGGGCCCACGTCCTAGCTGGTGGTCCGGGGAAGCCGGGAGGTTGTTGCAGCGTCGATGGCTCCTGACTGGGCAGTCCCGGGGGCGGCGACATGCTGGTCGGCCTTGCGGAAGGCGAGGCGGTCGCCCCGGGGGTGAACGCCGGATGTCGTCCACGAACTAGAGCTGCTGTTTGGCAGTGTGCGACCCGGCGAGAAATATTGTTGCGATCAGTGCCGAGGTCAGATCGATGCAAGATCAGTGGTGTTGGAAATCTCTTTCAAAATACTTCGACCTCAGGCTCAAGAAGTGATTTTAAAACTCCTGTGCTGGCTGTGACAGATTTTAGAATTCCCTGATCCACTGGAGGGGGATTCACAGGGCAGAAAGTGAGATTTCCTAAGAATAGGGGTTCAAATGACCACAGGGGCACAACAATCGACTCCAGCACATCCTACAAGGTGTTGTTGGGTAGGCCCTAGCTCCATGAAAACTAGGTCGTCCCCTCAACCCTCCATCAATGCATCAAATATATTAAGGATGGGGAACAGTGCGTAGTCTTCGCAGACCTATCTCCATTCACCCCAGCAGAATGCAACCTGGCCGATGTGGCTCTCTACTTCAAGGGAACCAATCCCTTCCCCGTGATTAAGAGCAAGAGCAATGGCTGGCTCTTTGAAGAAGTGGAGGAAGGCCTCTTCTCCGTTGACGAAGAAAAGGCCAAGCTTCACTGGCTATGCCTTAGCGCCAAGTCAACCACAGACTGCCCTGAGAGGTGCAAAGTCAATTTTGAGGCTAATCTTATTATCCGAGTGATCGACAGGAGCATATGCCTGCCACCAAACTGCATTCAACTCATGTGTGCCTCGGACAAGCAAAGGGTCGAGCAGCTTACGACGTTCATCATTACTTACAGATTACAACACTGGTCCAAGAAAAGGGCTGGAAGGGACAAGTCCATCATTTTTCACAAAGGAGACATGGTCCCTCCAGCCCCACCAGAAGATGATTTCGGCGGGTCCAGGCGAGCCAACAACGCTCCTGAAGCCATCCAAATTTTGGACGACCTGTCGTCTTGCATCCTGGAGATGTGCCTTAAGCAGCATATTCCCCAATGGCAGGGCTCCGCACAGTGGAGATATTTCCACAACCTCTGGACACCGTCACAAGTCCAGGGGCAACCCCCGTTCTCCCAAAAGGATACCAGAGGTCTTGGTTATGAGCAAGACCCAGACTTCTGTGTCTACCACGCGGTCCACATCATAGGGCCAATGCAGCTAGCCGTCGACCCGGTTGTCGCCAACACCAAGTTCGACAGCTCGGGAGACGATGGAGAGGAGATTTTAATCCCATTTCTCGCCAGAACCAGTACCCCAGTTCCAGCACTTGATGAGGTTTCCTCGTCCATCCACGAGGATGTTGAGACGGAGGAGACCCCCATGGCCTCCCAACCAATTGAAGAACCTAGTTCGCCACACTTTCCCTGTGAGGAAGGTCCCCAGAACAAAGATAGTGAGGCATTACCCCACCAGAACAACCTCAGCCTGCTCAAGAAGATGATGAAGAAATTCCACAAGAACAACCTCAAGTAGCTCCAGAGGTTACTGAGGAAATTCCACAGGAGCAGTCATAGGAAGCTCCAAGGCATGTTGAGTATACTATGGTTGGCCCTGGTGTACCTCTACCATTATCACCTGAAGAAGAACTTCCAGCTTATCATGTTGAACTTCCTGATTCTAGTGCTTCCTCAGTAAGTTCACCTGAATCAAATTTTGAGCCAAATATTTCTGAAATGCTAACCAATCTGACAAATCTGGTACAAAATCAGAATGATATGATGACTGCACAGTTCATGTTTACAAATTTTCATCTAAACAGATTGGATGCAAGAATGCAGCATTTGGAAAATATAGTGAATACTCGATGGTTACAGTTCTTAGCTGATAAATAGAGAACAGATGCCGCACTACGAGAATTTTTAGAAACTCTTATGGGTATAAGCAACAGGGTTGCAGGAATGGTGAGCAGCATCCAAGATAATCAAGCGTCATCTTTCAGAACTCTAGCTAACATTCTTCAACATACTTTTGACCTCAAAATAGAACTTGAAAAGATGAAGGGTGCAGAGAACCCACTTATTGCAAATCAGCTAGATCTCATTACAAAAATTGACACTGTTCAGAATGAAGTTACCACCATAGCTGACAAACTTGAGAATGTTATCGCAGAGCAGGCAGATCTCTCCTCCCTATCAGCCAATGTCAGAAGCATAGTACACTACTGGTTTCAGGAGCTGTCTAATTCTATCCAAGACCTTCACAATTTAGTACTCCAAAGGACTACGACTCTAGATTTTCCCAGGGGCAGTTCTAGCTCTGCACCACCTAGGGATCGGCGAGGCTCCAGAGGTTCACATGGTCATTAATGCACAAAAGTTCCTTATTGTCTTTTTGATAATGACAAAGGGGGAGACTACTTATGAGTCTGGAAGTATGGGTCTACTGAAAGTCCAATACTGTGATATGAGTCTAGATGCATGGGTATGTTACTGTTGCTACTGTTGTTGATTCTGGAAATGATGTTGATAATGCTGAAAAGGGGACAAAATTTTGTGATCATTTGCTAAATCATTTTCTTGCGCGCTACTCGGACCGTGTCCGACCCCGTCGCGAGCCACAGCTCACCGAACCGTCACTATGTGCCCCGAGTGGAGTTTGTCACGTGCGTGATTGTTAGCTTCGTCACTGGATGACTTGCGCTTTGTTGACTGCTGGCTTAGGGTCCCGCATCTCGACCGGGTTCGTCCCGCGTCACCTTAGGCACCCGATCACGTCTCAAATTCAAGCCAAGCCATCAGCGCTCGGTATAGACACTCTCTCCTCAGGCAAAACCTGAGGCCCCTAACCGACATTCCCTTTCTTCCATTTGGGTAAAGCCATAGACGTATGGTCATGTCTCAAAATCAAGCCAAGCCCTCAACATTCGGTGTAGATGCTCTCTCCTCAGGCAAAGCCTTAGGTGCTTGATGGACATTCCCTCTCTTCCCTCTGGGCAAAGTCTTAGGCCCCTGGTTGCATCTCAAAATTGAACCAAGCGCTTGGCCCTTGGTATAGATGGTCCCTCGTCAGGCAAAGGCTTAGGCTGCTGACTGACGATTCCCTCCCTTCCCTTTGGGTAAAGCCTTGGGTGCTCTGTCACGACTATTAAATCAAGCTAAGCCTTGGGCATGTAGTGCAAAAGCCCCCCCCCCCCCTCACACCTCAATGTGCCTCTCCACCCTAAGGAGATATCAAACCATATGGGTAAGGTGCCCCAAACCTCAAGACAGATGGCAAGACACACACACACGAAAGAAAGGGAAGGGAAGCATATCATTAAAGATAAGGAGGAGACCTTGTTACAACAAGGAATGCACGACCTTTAGAGGCTAAGATATGGAAGTCCTCTTCCCTTACATCCGGATGCTTCTCTCGGATCTACCCGAGCTGCATGGCCCATATGTTGTGGTAGACTTCCCGACAAGCTTGCACTATGTCCTCACGAAACACCTTTGACCACTTGTACTCTGTAATGCCCCAGATTTTTTTGAATATTTTTCAGATTATTTTTGTGGGTCTCGGAGTGTGTTTTGTGCTTTATGTGTATTTTTTTCTGATGAGTCTTTGGAACTCTTTGCAGGGTGAACCATTGTGTTCTCCGATTTCGGGACGTGACCAGCGCGTTGTGCTCTTTCTGAGGATCGCAGAGGTA
>JANBPO010007209.1:0-14426 GCA_024336825.1 Amorphophallus titanum | reverse complement strand
GGTGTTTTACGTTGTATCTCATTTTGTACGTTATATGTGATGCATTATGTATTACATAGTGTTTTCCATCACTTCATTAATTACTTCTCCTGTAGCAGAAATCATCTGTATCATAAAAAAGAACTAAACAAGTGCGAGTGAGTTTTAAGAGACAACAAAGGTCCCACTGTTACTTTGATAGATAGAGGTTAACTCTGTATTATTTTACAAAAAAAATACATCAACTACCGTCAGCTACTGTTCATTTGATCAATGCTTTAGGACATGAGCGGCATTTTTCGCAACATTATTCAATCATGCTAAAGTATCATCGTCTTTCCCGTGACAAAGAGAGTGAGTGAGTGAGTGAGTGGCGATGCAGGGGGTTGGGAAGGCGAGGCAACGTCCGTAGCGACATCGGCGCCAACGGGGCGAGCGTCGTCGTCAGCGAGGTCATCAGTAGCGGTTGCATCGTCATCGGTGGTGGGGTGACATGTATTCACACAGAAGAAGAGAAGAAAGCAGAGAAGAGAGAGAGGGGGTAGGGGTGTCGTTGGTGACGCGGTGATTCGAAGGCAGTGGCGGCATCTTCACTGATGGCGGGGGGTCCAACGCTGCAACTCCGATAGGGAGACCTGGAGGAGGCAGCAGCGGTGTCTGCACTAGAGGCGGGGGGATCCGGAGGTGACGGCGGAGTCTTCGCCGACGGCTCTGCCACTCTCCCAATTGAGAGAGAGAGAGAGAGTGTGTGTGTGTGTGTGTGAGTGATAGGAGCGAATGCTTGTTGGACTTTGTCGCGGCTGGCGACTTTCACATCCCCCTTAGGCTGACCGGCGGTGACAAGGTCGACTATATATGCAGAATCCTTGATAGACGGAGAAGGGGGAGAGAGACAGAGAGATGCACGAGAGTGGAGGATAACTCACAGGAAGGTAAATTATGACGAAGCTCCTCAGGTGGAAGTAATTGAGAACCCATATAGTTAACTATATTTTAATTCAATTTTTTTGTTACAATTACCTAATAGGGTGTTTGGGAATAAATTTTTTTTTAAAACTATTTCTCTCTAAAAAATTGTGATGTGTTAATTTTTAATTTAAAATTTAAAATTAGTAAAAATTAACCGTTACTGTATAATTAACCACAAATTAAGTTAATTTGCATGGACGGCCCGATTAATGCAAGGTTGAGATTAACTATAAAGTATGCATACTTGGCTAATTATGTGCATATGAAATGATATATGTGATGTGAATTATCATAAAGAAATGAGCACTCATCAACTCCCACAAGATGCTCGAGGCATCCATCGAGCCAAAGGCCAATCATGGGGTTGAAAATCGACTCACCCAGAGGCTAGAATGACACGACTGAAACCTAGCCAAAATGGAAACCAAGTGGCGGTCTTCTCTAAATTGTCACCCAAGGTGGCAGTCCTCTCTGGACCACTACCATCAAGTAGTGGTCCCCACAAAACCACTACTTGCTAGGGTTTCCTGGACTAAGGTGATCATCCTCAGACTGCAATCTGAAGAAGTGGTCATACAACGACTGCATTCTTTGGGACTCAATTCAAAAGTGCGTCGACACACCCACCGCGGGTGCATCGACCCTGCCAGGTGGCAGTCCTGGCCTGACCGCCACCAGCAGGTAGTGGTCAGTCACGAGACCACTACTTGTAACTAACATTCGAGCCCAAAGGCTGTCCCCAACTGACCGCTTTGAGCCCCCCAAGGACAGAGGTGGTCTCTGGTATGACTGCCACCTCCTTCTGAGACAGAGAATGGCGAACTCTGCGAAAAAAGTCATTTCACGCCCCAAACGCCCCTAGGTGATGGAGAAGACAAGGGGAAACCCTTCCCCTACCCCTGTAGCATCGAATTATGCCCACCAAGCATCCAAAAACATCAGAAAACTCTAGATCTCATGCTCAAACCCAAAGCATGTGATTTCTTATCTCGGGGCAAAATTGACCCCTCTCGACCTCTCCTTGGCCTAGAAATCGTGAAGAATCTAGTAAAGGAGGTAAGGATCTGTCCCCCTACCTCAAAGAAGCCTCAAAACACCTGAATTGATGTTGATTACCAACCCACATTCAAATCACAAAAACTTGCGAACATGCCTCAAATCACCACCGTCACGCTCGCCTTGCTGCCATCGTCGCCACCACGCTGCTGCCTCGGCTTGCCATCTGTAGCCAAAGAGGGAGGGAGCAGCACGGGAGAGGGGGAGGAATGCGCAATGGTGAATCCTACACAGTACGCTGGTCAACCTCGCATGAACTGCTTTAATTCGGAGCATGAACTAGGAGCAACTGGGACTGGGAGATGGCTGTGGGGCCACTGGGCTGGGAGGAGGGCGCGCTCCCCAAGGGGGTTCACCCTCCGTGGGGTGCGATCGCGCCCAGGGTGAACTCCCCCCCGACCGAGCCGTGGCCTTGAGGGATGGCCCTCGGGGGTCTCCTTTCATCGTTTGGGGGTGTCCTTTAAAGGACAAAGGGCTCTGGGATGCTAGGATTAACCCGTGGGGGCTGGTGTTGTTGAGTTTTAGTTGTCGCTCGCAAAGTGTTCAGGTAAATTTCTGACACACCTCGAGCTGTCGAACGGCCTGGGTAACTAGCTGAGGGGCCTTAAAATTGGCCTTGGGCTGAGGGTAGGGACTCGTACAAGTCTGGGGAAGGCACTTTGGGCGTATGGGCCCTGCCTTGGTAGCATATGCCATGTTGCAAGGTGGATTGACAGAGTAGCCCTGGGTTACCCTGGAAGCTAAAAGTTCATGGCTCATCGCCACGTATCTGAGGGTCCGGGGTGGCCCTGACTTGCTAGGGGGTTGTTGTAGAACCCGACTGGTGTGTTGGAGCCATGGGTTGGCCCACGATTTGTTGTAGAGGGGTTGGGATATATGCGCCTACAAGGTGTTTGGGGAAATACCCAGAACACGTGTGTAAGCCGCATATGCATGCTACGGGCCTCCAAAGCCTGTGGTTGACTTAGTTAGGTCTCCCTTTGACCTTGGAGGCCGGAGGAAGGCATCTTGGGGGTAGGCCCCGATCTTGTTGCTGGGTACCATGTGGCATGGCTTGTAGTCGGGGTACCCTCGGGTTGGCCCGGATGGCCGTGTAGAACGCGGGAAAAGCCCGCAATTGAGCGATCGGGAGTAATCCCAATCAATTGTTGATGTCACTGTAGATCACGGCTAGCTGGTTGGGACCCTTAGTGGGGCCTAACGAGCCATAGGAGGGGCTGGGTAGCCCATGCCTTATAGGTGTTTGGGGAAATTCCTGAACCCTTATTCTTTAATATTTTTACTGGGAAATTGTCTGGGTACAACACTCGTCAACTGATATAATTGACAGATAAAGTAAGCCATTGCAGTATAAAATAACTTAAACATGGCGGATATGCAACTTAAAATGCATTAGAGAATGAAATTATCACCTTTAGAACACCAGAACTGTAACAGACTAGCTTAGCCCCATTACCTAACATAACGGATCATGGATGGTGCATTAGGATGATACAACGTGTCTCCACTGGTCCGCTACGGTCACCCGAACTATTTTTATGAAAACTCAAAATGCACAGGCTGTAACGAACCAAGGATGGTCTGCTACACGAAACATAATGGACTCCATTCGGTCCGTTAAACTTACCCGAACATAAGAAAATCTACAATTTTTACAAGCATGTAAAGCACCTATATCGGCACGCTACAAGGCTGTGACGGTCACACGATAGACTGCCATGCCAACCACCCTATCTAAGCAAAACAAGGTCAAAGGACTGTAACGGACCAAGGGTCGCCCGTTACACTCGAACGTAATGGACCAATGATGGTCCGCCACAAGACTATAACACACCCTATGAGGGGCGTTAAACGCGTAACGGCCACTGGAGTGACCGTCACGCCGACTAGGTAGCGAATGGGTTCAGTTTGAAACCAAAACACCCCCCGGTTGACCGAAATCGACGGGGATCGAACGAAAACCTGTTTCCCTGCTATCCAATGCATCCATAGCAACATTTAGCAGCGAGAAAATATTAAAATAATGCCCATGGTTGATTAAAACATAAATTATAATGTTCACGAAGGAAAAACCAAAATATTAACAATGGGTATGTTAGAGGGCGTGAATCATCGCGCATGTGCGAGAGAATGATCCTACGGCGAGTGGGAATCCATCCCCTTACCTGGATTAAGCCGTTACGCCCGCATGCAAACGCCGGGATGCTACCACCTCCTTCGCCCCGCCTCATCTCCACAAGCCGCTATCTGCGTTGAGGTGGGTGTCAACGCACTCCACTCATCGCCACGAGTCCAACGGCGTGCTCCTCGGCTCCAACCAACACTGTCTCGCCCGAATGCCCAAGGAGAGAGAGAGAGTGGTGATGAAGAGAGAGAGAACGAGTGAGAGAGTGAGAGAGGGTGAGTGATTGTCGAGAGAGGTGGGGTGGGGGGTTTAATTGGGTAAACTCGTTGTTAAACACCCCCAAACTGTTTCTACCGTCGTGCTGTGTGCCCTCACCCACACGACCTCTCCCACATCCCGCTTCTCTCTCCCTCTGAGTCCCTCTGCATCCTCATCTCTCTCCCCCTCAACCCTGGGATTCGTCGACATCTCCTTGAACTCCATGCGGTTTCAACCTCCTTTGCATCCTCAACCCAACCACACGACGTTCCCCGTGGGATCGCGCTATCAACCCCGCCTCCCTCTCAAGAAAGGTGTCGCCACCCAGCTCACCTTGAGCTCTGGCCTCCCAAGATATTGCTGCCCAGGTTACCGCTGGGGATCGTGTAGGCCGCCTAGGATCGCCGCCTAGCTTGCCCTGCCCTTTGGCCGCCCAAGATCACCACTGTTGTGTTGGCTGACTCGTCAAAAATGATGTCGCCGCCCTACTCGCCCTGCCCTCTCGCCGCCTAGGATCGCGTTGGCTGCCCTGTCACAACATCACCGCCCAGCTTGCCCTAACCTCTGGCTGCCCAGGATCATCTCCCAAGAACTGCCCTCAACGCGCTGGCCCTCGACACCCTACCACCCGACTGTGAGCCACGCTGGGCACCTCCTCTGGATGCCGGCCACCACCCCACCAGCAGACGTCGTGGCGGCCCTCCATCGACTGCTAGACGAGCCTAGCACATGCCATTTGTCAATAGTCACATGCAGAGGAACCTCAATCGTCAACTATAATACTAGCATCGTCACCTGAACCATCCGCTAGACACCCTCTCCCCTTTTGCCCACCTCGGTCTGGGCTACACTCCCCTCCCGTGATAATGACACTTTTGGTTCAGCATCACCATCCCTGCGATTGAAGGAGTCCGACCTTCAATAGCTGACTACAGGTTTGTTCTTTGTGACTCTACAAATCTTGCAACTCCCTTCTCCCCTTCCAAAACCATGGTATGTAGTCCTTTCTGTCCAATTTACTTCACATAGTTCGCATAGTATGTGTATTATTGTCTTAAATAAGAACCTCTATTCTGCCCCATGGGGAAATATATTTGATGCTACCTTATTTTGTATTTTTAGTTGAATATTTTTTATTAGGCATCTATGAAACTATGTGTACTCTTTTTTTGTATGAAATGGTTTAAACACCAGCAATTGCCCAAGCAAAGAGAAGAGAAGATTAGATTGATGAGAATGAAAGATTCTTATAAAGTCAGAAATGGAACCATGTTCCAGATTGTTGTAGATGCCAGAAGAAAGGTACTCCTCCAATATTTATCTATGGAGGAGGCTTGGATGGTCATGAAGGAAGTTCATGCCGGATCAACTGGTGCCCATCAAACTAGGCAGAAAATGAAAATTGAAATCAAGAAGCTGGGATATTATTGGCCAACTATGTTCGATGACTGCTACAAATATGCTAAGTCATGTCATAAATGTTAGGAGCATGCTACTGTCCCGAGAAGACCCCCGATACAATTACATCCAATGGCGCCTAGCTGGCATTTTGCTCAATGGGGCATTGATGTTGTAGGGCCGCTACCTGCGTCTTCGTCAGGATGCAAATATATTCTAGCAGCAACATATTATTTCTCCCGATGGGCGGAGGCTATGGCTCTAAGAGAAGTGACAGGAGAGATCATGGTCAGATTTGTCCGTTGAAATATTATTTTCTGTTTCGGCATGCTCGATTGAATCATCTTCGATAACGGAAGTCACTTCCGGAATCAGAAGATTTACAAACTGGCCGATAAGTTTAAGATTGATTAGAAGACATCCACTTCGTACAACCCGCAAGCAAATGGGTTGGTTGAAGCCTTCAAAAAAATCATCTGCACGCTTCTTGCCAAGATGGTCAACTCTAGCAAGAAGGATTGGGAAGATAAGATGTACATGACACTATGGGAGTACCGCACTGTGTACAAGACTCCAACCGGTTGCTCACCGTTCTCACTGGTGTATGGCTCAGAAGTAGTCATCCCGATAGAGCTTGAGATACCCACTCTGGCAATCCAGCACAAACTGATCAAAGATGGCTAGGTAGATATAGAAAGAAGACTAGAGGAGCTCTCTGATTTGGAAGGACAGCGTCTTAAGGTCCAATAGAACATATAGGTCTGTCAGGCCTGTATGGCCCGCACCTTTGACAAGCTCGTCAAAGGGTGTGAATTCAGGAAAGGAGACCTAGTCGTCGTCAAAAGAAAATTCATGGCAGTTAATCCCAAAGGTAAATTAAATGAAAAATAAAAGAATCACAATGAATTGTATCTTCTAATGAAGCCTTTTTCACTGAAATTTGATGCTCTGCCTAGCCTTCATTTCTTCTCTTTCTGAATAGCTCTTTCTTCTTCTCTTTGAACTGGGTGGCCTTTCTTTTTCGTATTGTTCTTCTTCTTCTTCTCACTCTCTCTCTCTTTTGTTCTCTCCTTCCAACAAAAATGGGCTCATAGATCTCTCTTTCTTTTTCGTTCGATCTCACTCTCTTCCTTTTCTCTAGCTCACTGAATGGCTTCTTCCTTTTTTGTGTTCTCTCTCAAACTCCCATTTCAACTGAGCTGCTCTCACTCCCATTCTTCTTCTTCTCACTCGCTTTCTTCTCTTCACTCCGCAGCTATCTTGCCTCTTAAGAAAGAAATGCTTATATACGTAGAGTAGAAAAGTGTTATCTTAGAAAATACTAATCCATGAACGAATTAATCGATTGGTCCAAATGGCATGGTGGGATATTCTTTCTCTAAAAATATCTAAGAATGTGCCAACCAACCTGGGATCACGTGGCAGCCATTAGAGAGAAAAAGCTTGTGACTCACTTGAGTACCTCACGAGCTGGCCCATTTTTCAGCCTTTCCAACTCAGTTTACACCCTTACTGCTTATTTGTCTCCCTTAGGCATATATTTTTCACCCTTAGTCAAGTAAGCAGTTGCCTTCTTTTCCTTGTGAGCTTCATGTGACTAGAGTTGACCCCAAACTCTTTTAGAGTTGACTCCACTTCCACCTTTTTCACACTTGAAGTGTCGTCGCCCATTTTCAACCCTTAGCAGTGTATTTTCCACCCTTAACTTCTATTTTTAGCCTTTCACACTTATTTGTCACCGCTAGCCATGGGAAACCGTCGCCTTTAGCTTGTTTGCGTCTTCTTTGAAAGCCGTCGCCCTTGCCACTTATTTGTCACTCGTATTGGGTGTTTTTCACTCTTGAGCCTTCATTTGTTACCTGTGTTGTAAGTTTGGTAGCATTGTGAGCTTGAGCGTCCTGAACTCCCTAGACTAGTGCTGACTGAGGTTAACTTAACTGGATCACTATAGCTGGCGAGAGGTTGATTGGTCTCAACTTGACTGGAGTCTTGACTTGACAAAATGTGCTCAAAATGATGTTGATTTTAGCGTGTCTACACCGGGTCGACCGGAGACCAACACAACGCGCAACAACACAGTAAACACGGAGAATATCCTGGCAGTCCAACCTTGGGCTGCCACATGCTTTGGCGACCCAACATTGGTCCGCTACATGGACTCTAGCGGCCCAACCTTAGTCCGCTAGAAGATGAGTCACGTTGGGTCTGGCGGTCTTATATAGGGCCGCCAAGTTGCTCTAGCGGTCCAACCCTAGTCCACTAAGATCCCTCTGGCACGCGTACATATGGCCACTAGAGGGCACGTGACCCCAACGGTCAAAACACGTGCCCCGAAGCACAATAGTCAAAACTGAAAGTAGCGGTCGAAGCTACAGCCGCTACAGTAGTTGGCGATTTATCGTGCAGTCGCCAGCCGATGAAAATCCCTGCCGAGAAAATAGTAATAGGTGGCGCACCAACCTTAGGCCACCAGGGCATCTGTCGCGCCTACTTTTGGCCGCCAGTGAGTGTGGCGGTCTCTGGAAGGGCCGCCACATCCACCCGAGAATGGGACGGCAGGAAGAATCCCAAAAACCCGTCCCACGCCCCGATCATCCACGGATGAGGGGGAAAACAATGGGGAAGCTCTCCCGACACCCCTAGCATGCATCTATGTCCTCGAATCGGTCTGAAACGCGACGAAACGGCGGATCGACGCTCAAGCCCTAAAACATGAATTTTCTCCAAAACGCCCCGAACAGCCCGCTTAGCTCACCACGGCCTACGAAACTCGTGGGAAATGAAAATACGCGAGCTAGGAAACCGTCCCCCTATCTCCACTGAAGATTCGACGCGTCGTGGACGCCGTTCCATGAAGAAACTTCCCACAAAATTTTGTCGGCACCCTACGCTCATGAACCGTCTTCACCGCACCCTCATGCCTCGATCCTCGACCCATCCTCACCATTCTTGTCGCCCACGCCGCCCCGCCTCACCCCCGCCCTGGTCTGTCGGCCGCCGGAGAGGTGAGAGTGAGAGGAGAGTGTGAGAGAAGAGAGAGAGGGTGAAAGTGAGAAATGAGGGAAGAGAGAGAGGGAGGGGTTAATATATAGAAAATCTAAAAATTTAAGACTCCCTCCACAACCAAGTGCACCCCCATCAACCCTAACCCTAGCCCCCCTGCATCCCCACGCCCCAACCTCCTCTCCCTCTGCACTCAGGCCTGCCCTCCCCCTGCTCCGAGAGTCCACGGCAACCCGGCGTCGCCCCGTCCTCGCTACGCCCTCCCGTGGATCGGGAAGACCTCACTGCTGTCCCTGCAACCAGCCTGCAACAGAGGTCAAGTTTGCAGAGACTACCCCGGCGTCCATGGTGGAAACCAGCTGAAGCTTCCTTCTGTAGAGTCGTACGTCGTCGAGTCAGCTTCGTCCCAGAAGTGATCCCGTGGTGATCCGACCTCGGCACCGTGCGCGCCGCCCATTCTCGTGCAACTGTGCCAAGCTCGGGACTAAACCTGAGCTCCATCTGGTCACAGCTCCACAGCCCGTCCCTGTGTGATTCAGCCAGAGCTCTCTTCACAAGAGTTTGGCTTCTCCAAAGTGCCGACGCACCAGAGGTGGTCCCACCTGCTTTAGACATCATCTCTGTCCGTGGCGTCCAATCTCCCACAGGCGCACCAGACCTGGAGCCCCTGTTCACCCAGGACAAGCTGCTGTCAAGTCGACCCCAACACCACTTCTTCCTCTCCGTTTCAGGTCATTCTGTCTTCATGAAAGTTTTGGCCCTTGATGAACCAAAACCAACGCAAGTGGTTTCATCACATTCTGACATCGTCACTGGGAGTTCCACCCCGTTCTTCGACGTCCTGTCCTGCTGTTCACCCAGAAACCTGATGCCGGCCGCTCCAGCAACCACATCCAGTGAGGTGATCAGACGGCTGCCCTCTTCTGAGGGATCGTAGACCTCCCAGTCAGCAACGTCCCCGACTTGGTCCTGCCGCGTTTGGAGTTCTGCAGCGCCCATACCGGCCGTCGCACCACATCTGCGCCGACCAGTCCAGCCGAGCAGAACTGCACCGGCCTGCTGCAGCAGCCGCCGTCCCCATCCAGCGCCATCAGCTCGACACCAGACTTCCAGGCGTCCGTCAACATCCCTCGGTCTTCATCTAGGAGTTGGCTGCGTCGTGAGTGGATGCCCAAGCTCGGCGTACGGGCGACTGTTGCTTACCCCTCCCCGCGATCCCCATGTACTTTCATAACCATAAGGCTATGCACTAGAAAGTCATGTAACAAGAATGTACTAGCAAGCATGTAATTTCATAAGATGGCCTCGTGGATTTTCACTTGTTTATAAAAAAAGTACTCTCGGTGTAATGCGACGCCAGTGTTCATCATACCCCATGTTTTATAGTATGTTTCTGGCTATTTGTCGAGGGGGCTAGCGTCGAGCCCTTGGACACTGTCCGTGCCCGCTCTTGCATCTTCAAGTTATAAATCAAGCTACATCCACGAGATGTAAATAAACTTTTGGCTAATAATGTAAAGTTCAATAACAAGTTCCATAATGACAATTATCAAGGTGAGAATGCACCAAACATGAGTATGAGAGTTCAAAGAGTGAATTAAGGATAATGTCATGCCACGAGAGGAATTCGACAGCATAACAGTACATTTATTAACTTTCATAAATCATTAATAGCTTATTGAACAATGTGTTAGGTTCTAGATAATCAATAGACCATCTAGGAACATAGGAAAGTCAACCCTTGGCTCAAACCTTGGGTTAAACATACTAGGACAAAAAGTGATCCTGTTTGGGCCGTTTCTTGAGGAAGTGGTCATGGCCTGGCCGCAGCCTGAAGGAAGCGGTCACGTCAAGACCATTTCTTGATAGAGTCGACACCAGAACAAGGAAAGGGTCGATGCAGTGGAACTCTAGAAAATGGTAGTCACAGTAAGGCCGCTACTTGATAGTGGCAGTCTCTTGATGGCGACAACTAGCCAGGGTATAGAAAAACACCTGTATGACATGTGCTTTCTAATCCATTAGATTTTGGGGGTACAACCAGCTCGACGTCCTAGTGAGAATCCTAGGCTCGCGGAGACTTACAAAGGTCTTGAAATATGATCCCCTAGTCTGACAAAAAGAATATCTAGTAGAGAGGTTCACAAGTCTAAGAGGTATTCCTATAATGTGCAAGTGTAACTAATAGTCACATACCGTGGTTTGTACTTATCTAGAAAGATAGTGGATAAGAGTGAGACGTATGAAACCATGTTTAAAGCACTCATGAAACAAGCATTATAAGAAGATGTTTAAATACAATACTATGTGATTTTGGTCATGAAATTACCATTTATGAAAGTAAAGTTAAAGCATGCAAATCATGAACCTAAACATAACAGAAATCATGAACATCATGTGGTAACTCCTAACTACAAGAGAGTGCCAGAAATAACGGGGTTAGGGCATGATTGCTATCATGTATGCAGGATACAGAAAGAAGATAGCGGTCCACGGTCGGCTGCTACACTCAATAAGTGGTCTATCGGGTGGCCGCTATATATAAATAGCGGTCTCTTGTAGACCACCTTCTGCCTCTCAGATAGAAGGTAAAAACCATGCGTGCAGGCCTATTGTAGGGCAATAATTAGATGAAAATCATTCTAAACAGAGGGATAAGACATGATAGATCATAAGAAACGCATGGGGATGCATGGGTTACATGATTTAAGCAAAAAATATTAACTTTTCTTATTAAGGGACATGGTTCATGCATGCATAAGTAAGTGGTTGTGCAGTCTCAATAAAACATAAAATTTGACATGTAGGGAGCATGAAAGCACATGAAAATAGAGGACTTTTAATCCTAACTTGACGTTTAAGCTGTTCATGAGATAACCTACCTCTGTAACAGGTTCTAGACTTTAAATTTTGGATTGGGAGAACAACCTAGTTTCTGCACGTCTTATGCCAAACTAGCAACTTCTCGTCCCTCATTCTCCTCAACCTCTTGACCTATGTTCACGAAATTTGGAGGTGGAGAGGGGAAAATCTGTAGCTCATTTATACACACCGATCAGGGCGGCCAAACCAGGTCCAGATCGGCCCAATTGGGCCCAACGTCACATTACCAGGCCAAAGCTCCCCAAGGTGATAGCCTCATATATAGGCCCGCCCATCTCAAAGCCCAAACACCCTCAGAACAGATCTTCATTGGCAGCCGCTTGGCCCCAAAGTTTGAGCATCGGTCGTTCAGAAAAGCCTAAATGGCACCCGAGCATAATCGATACAGCGCCAACCTTGACTCGGGAGAAGCCTAAACACCTCACTGAGGGATATCCTAACGCTCGGAACCTCATCGGACAGGGCATAACTCCCGGCGGGGATCTCGCCACTGCTCGAACGGGAATTCTTCAAAGGGTAGGGGAAAGGAAAGGTCTTCCCTTGCAGCATCATGCCCCCAGTCCCTTCAAGTACCCTACAACGATAATTATATAAACTCCAAGGAGACCCTCCAAAATGAAGGACCATGAGCACTCAACACCACACCCTTTTGTGGAGAGCGATCTCGTGCCCCCCTCTTCTTCTCCTGCTCTTATTTCCACATACGCTCTACCAGTTCGCTGACTTAAGCATCAGAGGGTTTTTCCTGGGGTTTCAACCCTGGGCTCTTCTGATTCGTTTCCTACCTTTGCAGATCTCCCATTGGTGGTGACATCGCCTACATCGATGGCTTAGGTCTAGGCGCGAGATCACCCCTCTTCATCTGGTGCCGTTTGTGGGAAACCTACAAGGAGCCAACATGGTGCGAAGAAGTTCTAGAAGGAGAAACGCCGACCATAAGGGAAAGGCACCGGCAGCCGTGGAAGGGGAGAGTACATCCATGCATTCCTCCACGGACCCCCTCCTCGACCAGCAAGCTGACGCCTTACCTCCGGCAGCCGTGGGAGGACAACCCTCCCTTGAGGCCCTCGACACCCTCCAAACCCTCAACGCTAAACTGGACACCCTCATCGACTTGATAAGGACCCAGGTGGCTAGGGAAGGAAGGTGATTACCGCCTTGGGTGAGTCCCCCCCCCCACGCAGAAGCCTCTCGACAAACGACTGGAGGCCGCTTCACCCTCCAAGGCAGGCAGCTCATGCGCCATAGGCCAGGCAGGCCCTCACAAGCCCCGCTTACATAGCAAGAAGCCTCCTCCAGTCTGAGAGTGAAGAAACCTGGGCTGCCCCGACACCCGTCAGAAATAGAAGCTCCTGCTGAAGAGCAGTGGGATGACTATCGGAGGCGAGCTCGTAGCCTTCTGGATACATGCCAGCCAGAGCTATCTCTCCACCTATGGGACTTCGAACAACGCTATGCCGAGCGAGCCTCCCGGGTGATGGGAATTGACTCCGGACATTACTATTTTTATTTACCTTTATGTCCTTAAGGTTTACATTTATATCCTTACATAAATATGTGTGTAATTATAAGACTTTGTAAGCCAAGTTGTCAATCCATAGAAGTCCATGGATTTTTATGTAAAAATCTAGTAGGTCCAGTAGGTGGATCACCATCCCCCCATCACCACTCTATGCAAGGAGGTAAAGGGATACAACAGCGACCCGAGAGTACCGATCTCGGGTTGACGGGTAGCAAGTCGGAAGGACTTTCGGGCCGGAGGCGGGCTGCTGGTCTGACTCGACACTGTTCCAACACGCTGGATAGCAAGCGCGTGTAGCTTGTAGGACGATGACTTCCAATCATCTTCTGGCTGCGGCGGTTGGCTGGGACGTTGGTGGGAGGTCCCTCTTCGATCCCTGAAGTCAGCGGTGGCTGAATTGGAGCCGAAGGACCGAGGGGGATTTTAGATCCTAGACCTGTCTCGTAGCCCTGTAGCTGGACAAATCTGTGCGACCCGACGAAACTAATTGTTGTGCTCAGATCCAGAGGCAAATTGGAACGAAATTGGCACTGTTGGAAAGTACACTAGAAGAGCTACGACATATATAATTTCCATGACCATCCAACAATACGATTGGAAATGAAAAACTTTGTGCTCTTGTAACTTTTTTGGCTTGGATTACAGAATAGACAAGATAGATTAGGATCTGCTTGAGAACAAGGGGAAAATGGTGGAACTGGATGACTAAATTAATTTGGGTGAAAGAGGGGGATGTGGGGGACGTGCACAAATTTTTTAGTAATTTTATGAGATGGTTTAGGGTGGGAAAAATAGATGAACAAGGTACTGTCTTGTAGATCTGTAGAATGGCAGATTGCGCAAGTGGAGATAAAAATTAGGAAAATGGGGCAAACAGTGGCGGATTGACATAAAATTTAATTTGGGAGGAGGTAACAACAAGGGAGATGATCTGTCAAAATTTGAAGATCATCAGATAACTGGATTGGGAGTACCAACCTTTTCTTTAAGGTTCTATCCTAGATCTTGAAATCCTGGACAACAGGGTAAAGAAATGATTGTGGTGGTGCGATGGCGGCTCGGATGGCGGCGGTGGCTAAGAGTCACACCCAATAGAGGTGGTAGATCTTGGAATCACACCAAGAATAAGGATTCACATCTTAGAGGACGGCAACCTTCACAGCTGCAAGGGGAGAGGAGAGAGGGGCGCTGTAGTGACCCAAAATTTTTAAATTAATTTTTAGATTTATTTAG